>JALHLI010000025.1:1957500-2005000 GCA_023349425.1 Anthopleura sola
ATAAATGATTGAAAGAATTAATGGATCAAAAAATAAATGATTTCATTATGAATTAATGAAGGAATGGATGGATAGACAGATAAATGTATGGAGACCCTATGGAGCCGTTTCGGCTGCCAAATACCATCAGTCACAGCAAAATTAAATTATCGACATGCTTGATCAATAATAAATCAATAAATCTACGTGGAATCAAAACAGTTTAAAATAACCATTGCTTCATCCAACAATACGTCACAATAAGAACCAGCCCTGCTGAATCATACTATAACATTGAGGAAATATCGAGGTCACCCGCAATACTATTGTGATAGGTTAAGAGTAAAAAAACTATTGTTATTTCAAATGACTAAACTTCAATCGAAGCTAGGTTTGTTTTGTTTCATTTTATGTTTATTATATTTCCAAAGGAATGCCAATAAGAATGAGCTTGAAGCTATTCATGTATTATTCCTGTGTACGTCGAGTCAAACCAGCCATTCTAAGGAACATCTATCTGACTTGTATTTTATTTACGACATAAGTACCTTTTGACATGCAATCGAGTAAAAACTCAACTGATCTTCATTTTCAAATGAAAAACAAGTGGAGCTTAGAGCAAGAGAAAGTGGAACTACAATCGTTGGTGTTCACTGATTGATGAAACACTCGCTGTATTGAACCACAGAACATTCTAGTTCCTCTTATTTATATATTTTTGGGAATGCTCTTACCATAAATGATCATAATCACAGGCTACGTCAGAATCAGCTGAATTGAATACCTCAAATATTCAGCATGTTTCCCTATTAGGCGTGTAAGTGATGTTTTTATCCAATCCCATGGGGCTAAACGATCTATTGTTTTATTGACCAATAGCAAGGTCGGTCCACCCGAATCAGAATAATCATCTAATAAGCCCTCCTCGTCCGAGGGAAATGTTTGAGTCCTCTTGAAGCGAAATTTGGGCCAGACTTTAGGTTTATTGGAAGCTGTTGTTTCGTTGATGACAATGGCGGAGCCAGAAATTAATATACGACTTGAAGGTGGTGGGCCATGGGGCTTTAGGCTTACTGGAGGCAAAGATTTTGGTTCTCGACTTACTGTTAGCAAGGTTTGTGCATGTAGTATTTGTATCTTACTAAAACGAAACTTACAAGACTCCATACGTGAACACATTGTATCGGTTTTACTATTTGCTAATGGAGATCTTTGGTTGTAGATAACTCCAGGAGGAAAAGCTTCCTACAATGGACTGAGAGAACACGATCAAATATTTTCCATCAATTATGAAGATACTAGGAATATGACCCACATGGATGCCCAAGAAGCCATCAAACAGGCTGGTTCAACCCTGGATTTGAGCATTAGGCGGTATGTCAATTTTATTACTCATAACTATACTTTCGTTTACGACGGATATGAAACCAACTAGACCGTTATATTGAAAGACTATTGCTGAACAACAATCGTGGCCAGTCTTGAGGTTTCGTCCTAGCATCTCGATGACTGCTCAGTTATCAGTCGTCTACACCTCAGCTAAATTCCTAATTTCTGGTGCTAACTAAGAGCTCCGATATGCCCTTGATCTCGTGTATTAACCCGTAGACTTTCACTTGCAAGACCGCACGCTGGTTAAGACACACAATTATATATTTTTACCTATGTTACATCGGTAAGACGAAATTGTAACTCGATCAAACAAAATAATTCACAAAATGCGCTTAACCTCATCCCAACCCCTTTGAATACCATAGTGTATTTACTCTCCGTAAAGAACAGATTATTTGGAGACTTCTGCACTTTTTTCCAGCTGAAGATCAGCTGGTTATAATAATCTCACATTCCAGAGCATATATCTTGTCAAAAGTTTGGCATTTGTGCACATAGGATTCACGTTGGTATTTCGTTCAATAAAAAGAAAACAGTCATTCCAACTTCACACTTGTGTTTACTCAGGGATTTTGTATATTTGCATTTGATCTGACTCGATCTAAAACTTGTTGATGTTTGCAGCAATATATAAGATAATTTTGACTCTAAATATTAAAATGATTATCATCAAGATACCATTCTAGTGCTCCACTAATAAGTGAAGTATTTGGTAGTAGTTTCTTTGTCATTCTAAGTTCGTATGTCTGAAAATGCAGAACTCTGTTTAATAAATTATTTTCGTTATGGCTGTAAGCAATTAGAATTTTATTATCAAAACATGTACATGTAGCTGTATTCCAAAAGCTTACATGTCCTGGTAGATAACCC
This sequence comes from Anthopleura sola, assembly GCA_023349425.1. Lineage (NCBI taxonomy): Eukaryota > Metazoa > Cnidaria > Anthozoa > Actiniaria > Actiniidae > Anthopleura > Anthopleura sola. The sequence goes on from JALHLI010000025.1 coordinate 1,959,742, forward strand.
AATCTTGATGGAGGCTTAAGTGATATTCATTTAGAAATTAGAGAAGACGATAAGTTGCAATCAAGGAGTCATGCATACACACAGCACGGAGAATGGATTATATACCAAGGGACTCCTAGAGAGAAATAATGGATCTATATAGCATTACAGTACATAATAATAATGAGAAGTTTTTATCCTTCTATTAAAAAATAATCGTTTCTTTTTTCTAATATACCTTAATATAATTTATACATTGCCCTATAGGTATTTCTACTATCAAACAAATATTCCGAATTGCCAAACAAGAAGTTTGGAATGTAAGGGTTTGGTTCCTACAGAGTTTTGCCTTAAGAGAAAGTTGAATTAGATTTTTTTGTTGTACTGTTAGTCATTGTTCAGAGATTAATGGATTCATGAATGGCCTTTTTATCCAAACAAAACTCCTTTGTCGATATGATTGTTAGGCAGTAAGAATAGGACAATTGATTATAATTCCCATACTCAATTTTGTTATTTAATAATGTGGATATAATCTGCATATGTTTATATATGTGTGCAAGAACCCTATCATAACCATGTGGGCAAGCCCAACATTTATATCAGTACATATAATATGTACTGTACTCCTCCTTAGACAACGGAAAATCTCAGAAAATGTCATTTAATCAGAAACAAATATAAAGGTTCTTAATTACAATCAAAGTCAAGATTGAGAGAGAGGTATTAACTTTATCTTGATATCCAGCTGCCTGGTATTATTTCATATGATATGACACCCCTGTATTTAATGCTATAATGCATGGTATAGCCATGATATCTTATGAATCCATGATATATTCTGTACATAATATGTCTCTTATATCTGCCAGAGAATATAATAAAATCCATTACAAGCATCTCAACTCACATACAACAACCAAGTTAATCATCTTAAGTTATAAAGTTTAGTCACTGCAGTGCTTGAGACTACCTTTTTCAGATACTAGGTCAATGGGATAGTAAGTCTATGATTCCAGTATCTCAGAATATATTTCCTGGGCAATGAAATCATTTCTCTTCATAACCTTTGAAAACCCCACCTATGTTCTAGTGAGTCCTAATTTCACTAGATCTAGCCCATAGCAAAGAATTACTAACCCCAGACTATATCAGCTAGTGGACTAGCTAGCAATAGTGTCGAGCACTGTGAGACATATGGTACATATATACTATAAAATATAATATATTTGGTTATAGTTTTATGGTAAATTAAGCTACCTAGTAGCTGTTTCTTACGAGAATTAATAAAATCTATCTTTAGATTCCTGCTCTTTAGGCTTGAAAAGTTTATGACTAACAGCAAACCAGTATTATTTGACCTTAGAAGTGACCTGGAAAATTTGTACTGGATCAAGTTAATAATTAGATATTTGCACTAATGTTAGGACATTTTGCTCTGCTTAGTAATGAATATGTGCATACATATATGCATGTATATATATGTTAGTATATATACACCTAATTGCAAGAATGTTGTCATATAAAAATAAAAAATAACAAAAATTAATTAATTAAAAATATTTTTCTTTATTTTGATTCTAAAGCCCCCTAGATTTATGAGGATAACTGCTTAATAATATAACAACAAGATTATCAAAAAAACATCAGTCTATATACCTTCTATACAGTGAAATACAGTAATTAAATCTGTTTAAAATTTCCTTTTTGTTATTTTTTATTTTTATATGAAAACATTCTTGCAATTAGGTGTTCTAACTCATGTATAAAAACAACTATTTATATAATATTTAGCACCTGGTTAGTTATTTAGATTAGTTAGTTAGAAGATTTCATGGGTTTAATATGATACAAATTGATAAATTTATACCAAAAATATCACTTTGTGGCATTTTGAAAAAGAGCTAGCACATTTGAAAAAAATATTTTCCAGGATTTTGACCTTTTTTTCAAACTGAGAAAGTTAATTAATATCAAGTCTACAACTATTAGATTTTGGAAATATATACAGACTGATTTCATAAAGTTATGAATCCTATGGGTCTCTATAGACAGATTTGATAGATAGACATAATGATATGGATCTTAAGACTATATATAGTTTTCATAACAATAAACACTATGGTTCTCCATGGATTTTCCAATAGTATGGCTTAAAATATCAATACTAGCTCCTTTTTTTGAGGGTGCAAAAATTCAAAAACAGAGTGTATCTTGTTAATCAGGGCCAAACAATGTAGCCTGCTTTTAGCATAATATTATGATATGGCTCCAATGCACTCATAATAATTACAGCACTCATAATAACTTTTCAGGTTTTTTTCTGGATCAAATAATTTGGAAAATATTATTTTCTGAGATATGCATCAATGCTTACAGATTTATTACTATTTTTTGCATCTCATAAGGTATAATTGGTATACAGCTATTTCAAAAAACTTTGAATACTGAATACTGCATACTGAATAGATAGTGCATTCCAAGACCAAAGAGCATTGTGGGTCTTATTAATTTGAAATAAAAAGTAAATTTACAGTGATCTGCTTTCTATCTAGAGAGAATATTTTTTTGGATGGAATGCACTAAAAATGAAATAAATAATTATTATTTATTTTACTTTGGACAATATAGCATGACCCAAAATGCATTTCAGACTTGGAATGCATTATTCAGTATGCAGTATTTAGTATTCAACGTTTTTTGAAATAGCTGTAAATAATATAAATGTATGCTACAATGTTTCTGAAATCAATAATTGATAATTATAAGAAATATAAAAAATTATATAACTAAATAATTCATTAATTATTTAATTTTCCTGACTGGGGGAGTTGTTTCTCTCCTGTGCTTCAAGGGTTTTGCTCCAGCTTCTCTTCTTGTTTTCTTCCTTAACAACAATCAACAGGGTACCCACTGGCCATCAATTACTACCCATGCAAAAACAAGCACAGTTTTAATATGAGACTTAAAATTTGAAATATGAATAAAAATTAAGTGTTTTGGTTTTCCACAGTGGAGACAGTCCAAAAATTGGCCGTGGTCCATTAACAATGACAGAGACTGTTCATTCAGGCAAGGTCGACCATAAATATAATGCTGTTCCAAAGCCGTTTGGTGCACCATCATTTCAACCCTCCAGACAAACTCAGCCACAACCTTCAGGAGCACAGCCAGCTCCTACTATAAGATCTGGTCCACCCGCTACTGCTCCCAAGCCATCTTCTCCCATGGCTCCAGCATATTCTCATTATACTGGAGGACCTCCACGCAGGTACATATAGTATAGTAAATACTTATTATTTTATTCTTTTACCCTCTCCTGGGATTTCATCAGGAGCCAGCAACTAGTGAACTCCAGCATCTCCTTTCCATATCTAAGCTGTTAACTTTTACCATTCTACATCCTAATTGTACCGGTTAATGAAGGGTTTTATTTGCCTGCCTATACTCTCATATTGGTGAATATGCTCAGCTAGCTTAGATCATAATTAAAGTTTAAAAAGATGAGGACAGGAATTTTTTCCATAGAAATAGCGAAAGCCATGAAAACTTTAACAAATAATGTCATGTCTACTGTATCACATGTGAAAGTCTCAAAAGCACTAAAAGTATGATGATTACATGTATTTATTTTATTTTTATTACAGTAATACATGTTCATGCATTTATTTGTACATTTATTTATTCATCTTTGTTCCAGTAATGTTCCACCTCCTGGTCGAGATTATATTGATAATGATGCTGCAATGAGAGCCAAGAAGAAGGAGATTGAAGATGAAATGTTATCTCAAAGGTTCAAGTTATCAATTTCAGATGATGGTGAAGGTAAGTCTACATAGCTAATACATGTATTCCACATATTGGGGGAGGGGGTGGGGGAATTGCTCCAGGTTGTGAAACATTCCATACTGACAGACATGCATGAAAAGGCAACATTTAAAGCAGAAGTTTAAGGATTTCTAATGTAACAGTTTTTTTAAAGATAGAAATGTCAGAATGTTTAGCTGATGTTTGTATGCAAGCTGAGGATGTGTAATTTCCATTTCTTAAGACTCACAATTACTCTAATTCACCTCCAAAAACAAGAGCTTATCTAGAGGTTTTACTAAAATTAAGTTTATAACTTTCTTTCTCCATTCTTATATTAGAATAGCTAATTGTTACAGCAAACATTGCATTGTAAGAAGGACATTGTTATCAGTTGAATTGATAAATCGTTCCTCTAAACTATGTTTTTTTAATTTACCAGATGTAGTACTGTAGTATTTTTGTTCTAAATTGTACATGTTCAAAAAGAATAAAAATGCATAAATGGGAATCATTTAGTAGTTGCTCATCTATGGAGTAGCTTAATTTGTCTACTGAAATTTCAATTGGAATTTAGAAGTTGATTTTTGTGGAGGGAGGAAAACCGAAACACCTGGAGAAAAACCCTGAAGCACAGGAGAGAAACAACAAGCAACTCTATACTCACATATGACACTGACCCCTTGCAGGACTTGAACCTGGGTTGCATTGGTGAGATTTGAGAGCTTTCACCACTGCGCCAACCTTGCTTCCCATGTTATCTGTGAGCTAGGAATTATTTGCAAAGGTTGTTGAGCATGATGGGATAAACCCAGTGGCATCATAGGATCCGAATAACAAATAATGCATTCTTAGACTACAAATATTTTCTTCTTCCAGTAAATTATGATGAAGCCAGCCAGGTGCCCAACTGGGGTCACCCACCAGATCCAAATGTGCAGTCCAAAAGTTTCAAGATGCTACAAAGGCACTTGCAGCAACATGAAGATGGTATGTACAGCATGAATATATATATTTCATTCCTGTAAATATACTGGTCTTATTAGGGATTTAGTTCATCCCTGTTAACCCCCCTGTTATTATTGTCATATTTTTAGTTGTGAATAAAGTTGTTATAAATAAATAGGACATTTGCATTATGGTGTCAAAAACTTCTAAGTACCAGAATCCCTAACACTTTTTTGTTCAGTTAATTAGCATCAATTGTCTTACTATTCTCATGAGGAAATACAAATTTGAAGAAGGAAAATTTGCAAAGCATTCTGGTAGTGGTGGTCGAATGCCGCCATCATGCAATCGTCCTATACCAATCAATATACTAACTATGTACATGATGATTTAGATGACCTTCCACCACCCCCACCAGAAGCTTATGATGATCAGGATGAGGAGAAAGTGCAGTCCAAGTCTTTCCAAATGTTAAGAAGTGCTGTGGATTCAGGAGGTATGGGAATGTGGCATGTATATTGTTACTTTTATGGTACCAAACCTTGACTTTTGCGTACTTCTTGTTTAGAATCACCACCAAGTGTCTTTAATCGTGACCGTGGTGATCGTAGTAAGCCCTCAACAACGCCAATGCCAAATCGTCCAACTGTTCCTATCACCAAGTCGACACCTGAACCATATGTACCTCCTCCTATGTCTCGACCTGGACAGACACCACCAGTAGCCTTACCAGGAATGGCCAGACAAGAACCATCTGGACAATCATCCCAACCAAAGATAAGGACCCAGCGTCCACAGGCCCCGTCTTATCAGCATCCCTCCCATCCACCATCAGCCCCTCAACCACCAAGGGGACCACCTCAGGGTGGAGGGCACCAACATGAAATTAAAAGGCAGCCCATCAAGCCACCTCAGCCAGCTGATGGATCTCGTACACCATACTGTGATGCTTGTGGCCAGGAAATCTTGTAAGTAGAACTTCACGTCTATAAAGGCTTTGCACCATCACGAGGTATAAGAATATAGTCTTTTTCCCCCGGGAAACTGAATTCTTTCTTATGTAAATCCGACCATTACGTTTATTTATTACTATAACGAGGGTGAAGGCCCACATAAACCTCGGAGATGGTGGACTTTAGCTTCAATTTCAAAATGTTTAAAGGGCAGGGGTTCGCTTCCCCTGCCCCAATTCAAAACGTGGTTCCTCAGTCCCTGGACCAGCGGCAGATGATACAGAAAGTAGCCATCAGAAGAGTTAAAACATGATAGATTCGACGTTAATAATTTGTGGCACTTCGTTTATTTCGATAGTGGGCCTTTTGTTAGTGCCATTGGGAGGTCTTGGCATCCAGATCACTTCACTTGTGCTGGATGTGGTGAGTCGCTGCAGAACCAAGGGTTCATTGAGGAGGGAGGCAAACTCTACTGTGAGAAAGACTACAACAAACACTTTGCTCCTCAGTGCAATACTTGCAAGCAGCCCATTATTGGGGTAAGTACGAGATAAAAAAAGGAATTTGCTTATCAACTTTCTAGCAATCAGAATAAATATTTTTAACAAATCGATTGTAATATTTTTTCATTAAACAGATAATTTTTAATTAATTTTTTTCATTGTTGCTGAGATATGTAAAAGCAATGTCACAATGAAATGGGAAAATATTACCCCCAATTAACAGGAATCAAAGACTTGTGGTGAATTCAGTTTTTAAAATAATTCTGTGCAGGCATTCAAGGCAAAGGTAACCGGTTACCAGTTGTTGTCTTTGAGTGGTTGCTTTAAGATTCTTACGATAAAAACTTTCCAATTTCGAGGTTGAAGGATATACTGGGTCGAGTTTGCATTGCAGTGCATCTTGGGACACAATAGACGACATCTTGGAAATATGTCCCATAAAACAGTCCCAGTGCCCTACAATGCCAACTCGACCCAGATTTGTCCTCGACGTCGAAAAGGTTAATTTGCCGCTTTCCATACATCGGTTCACTGGTAAAACACAAAGCATTCAGCCGAGGCTTCAAGGTTCAAATTTGAAAAATGCTTTGAAACTACCCCACATGAAGACTCGATTGAATGCTTTGTGAGTGACCAGATAAACCAATGTATGGAAAATGGCGGACGTGTGTTCAAAACGGTTATCGAGACGTCATACGCTAAATTATATCAGCCACACTTTCGTACATGACCGAACAAGGCTATCTATCGCTCTCTTGTTTCAGTCCACCATGAGCTGTTGTCGTATTCATTCACGCACCTCTTCTATGCTTCTTCATACGCACGAACGTAGTAGTAAACATCAGTCAGTCATAAATAACCTGTTCATCGATACTAACAAAGGATTAACATATACAGCACATGCGAGCTGTATGCAATGTCCTTTTTGAGTGGATGTTTTTTGTAGAAGCGACAGATTTGATCAGAGTTTCCTTTACATATTTGTGACAGACAGACAGATTAGATTAGGCAGATGTAGTCTATTAGCACTAATGTTTGTCATAAAATAGTTCTCATTGGTCAGCAAAACCCAACCATGCCACAAGTAAAACTTCTAATCACTAACAGTTTGTTTCACAAAGCATTTTTGAACTGATTTGGCTTAAGTGTATTGTCTGAACTGGGATTCCGGCCTTGTCGTCATTAACGACGACGATAGATGTCTCAACCCCAGCATCGGGTTAATGCTGTTTTACTGCCGAAGAATTTAAGAAATTATTACCGAGCTATTTGTGACAATATTCTATAAATATCATCAGTCAAGCTAGAGGATCAAGTCTCCATGGTGATGTATACGTATGATGAGTAATGTTGTAGTATTGACACCCTTTGCATTTTGCTGAAGTAGGGGATATTTTTTTATGTATTGCTGGACTCCATGATGGCAGAATCAAGGAACAGAACAGCAGAAGACTGTGGCTGGATCTTCAGCGGTGAACATGCATCAAGAATGGTCCGTCCCGGCGGCGTCATTCGATCCTGGAGTTGACAATTCCTGTCATCCCATCCTTGAGGCCTGTAGCACTTCATTCAACTAACTCTTTTCTCTTATGTACGCTAATCACATCTAACTCTTTGCTAACTGCATTATTAATAGCACCAATAGCAACACTAACAGACAGAGCTCTAAAGTTACAAATAAGGTCACGTGACCAAGGGGAAGATTCCGGTGTACAAAATGATGTTGACGTCTCTTGTCTTCGAGTAGATAACGAAAATATTTACTTCTGATTGGCCTATTGCTAATAAGAATTAATTAAGCCACTGTAAGAGTAGAGCGCGGAGTAACTCCTGCATATTGTTAATGCTTTCAGCTGCTTGTTACTATGATTCAATCTCTTAAGCTCGTGCTATCTCAAAGCAACCTATGTTGTATTTCCTTTCAGCCAAAGAGCCTGCATGTTTGCATTTTCCCAAAATCAACCCCAAAGTCTTCGGTCCCAGTCCCATCTTCAGATATGCTGAAAGCTATAAGAGAAGGCCAGCCAACAGCTAAAATACCAAGAAAGCCTAAGATTAACCCGTCACTATTCACACATAAGAAGAGCTTGTCGGATTCAAACGACTTTGGGAAGGTCCATTTTCCAGTGCACGGCATTGACTACATGACAAGAAGGGATTCCAGTCATTCACGATCACGAGCCTCCTCTACATGTTCGAGTGACAGTGGGAATGTGTTCAGAAGTGAAAATTCAAGTGAACAATGGGAGCCACTTGTGTCCCCTAAAGCCGTCAAGGAATTCGAAAGGATTCATGCAGAAATGACGTACGCTGAGCCAGGAAGTGGTTCAATGAAGGATAAAGTAAAACAGTTGAAAGAACAGATACAAGGCGCCTTTCAACAAGAAAAAGATGCTAAAGAAGCCAAAGAACTTGCTGCTCAGCGATTCAAGAAAAACAAGATTTTGGCCAAGGAACTGAAATGGCGTATTCAGGATGCCGAAGACAAGTTACAAAGGCTTGAGACTAAAGTCGAAAACACACGAGGTCGCCTACACGAACGTAGCCGCATCGTCCAGGAATCCATAGGCAACAAGAAAAGAGCAGAAAATGTTACAAAAGAAAATATTCGAGAAAAAGAAAACATCACGTATGAAATCACCGAAGTGAATGCCGCTCGAGATTCTGCACTGAAAAGACTCCGAGAAGTTTCGCGCAGACTCGCAGTAAAGCAAGGCGCTGTCCAAAATGCTGAAGATCACTTTAATGCCATGAATGCTCGTTCAAAAATGCTTAGCGATATGAAAGAGATGTACAAACTAAGAATTAATAACATTCATAGCAAATCATCTCAGGTGGCAATGAAGAATGAGAAGCAAGTTCATCGTATTCACATTGTAGAAGATTCCATTGCCGAGTGTACGGAGCGCTTTAGACGAGCGGAAAAGATGATGTTGCCATTAAAAATCTACATAAACCAGCTCCAAGACGCTGTCATGGAAGAGAAGTCTAATACAAGGCGCCTATCGTATGAATTAGCTGCATATCAACAACGTCTTCGTGCAGCTAGACACTACACTGACTTTTAACGATTCCACGGACTCAAGAAAGATGGGCGAGGATGAGAAACCGTTTTTTAACATACTAACAAAAAACTACCTATAATACAGATTCCATGTTCTTACATTTTGATTTTAATGTAATATAGAGAAGTTTAAAGTGCTTATGAACCCTAACTCAACATTTTCATTATTGATTCTACTTAAAGTGCATAGTTGAATGGTGGAATATTTTTATATGATTTGAGTGATGCATCTTGGAAATATCAAGGTTTATAAGCCAGTTCAAAGTTTAAGAACCGTTTTCAGTGCGCATGCGATTTTATCCCGAATTTCTCACCTTTTATTGAATTAAAGACAAAAGAAAGTTTAAACAAAAGAAGGTGAGAAATTCGGGATAAAATCGCATGCGCACTGAAAACAATTCTTAAACTTTGAACTGGCTTATACCTCTAATATATATGTGAATAAGTCTGATGTCATAGGAGGCATTGGAGTTTATTTTTTTCATCATTCGTAAATTGAAACAATGATTGCTGAGAAAACAAATTTGCAATGACCTTTCTATAAACACTGAGTAAGTCAATGATGTTTTGTAAATGATGTTTGACTGCTCCAGAAAAGTTTTGTATATTTCATTAAAGCCTCCACACTCTTTAACATATTGGAAATATTAACCTTTATATTTTCTAGATGCATCATTCAAATCATGTAAAAATGTTTTACCATTCAGCTATGCACTTCGGGAATCAATTCTAAAAATATTGAGTTAGGGGTTATAGGCACTGGTGATTGTTGAGTGATTGAGAACGCGAACCACAATGAATCATAATCGAAACGAGCGAGGGCTCGCTGCATTAACATCACAGCCACTTCTACCTACGCCTGCTTTACTGATTGATATATTCGAACACACACTGACCGAAATGTACACAATAAGGCCTACAGGATTTTTTAAAGTGATAGATTTAAAGTAATATATTTTACAAACCTGATACAAAGTGTGAAAAGGAAGGAAAAATGGACTGAAATAAATGAATATAAATAGCAAGGGGAAAAAAAAAACAAAGAAAAACATAGACGAACACACAAACAACTACAAGAATTTGACTCCCATGTGTGACAAATTTTCAATTTTTAAACTTTTTTAAATCACAAGATATTTGTTGCATCAATTATTTGATGGAAAATTAGAACGATTTGATAGGAAAATATTTTCATATTTTTGTAGATTTTTAGTCACTTAGTTTTTTTCAAGTTTCTGAGGATAAATACTTTGCTTGTAATTTATATTTTTGTACTTAGAATTTTATATTTTTTGTTGCACTGATACGAGAGGTTTTTGACAATAAAACTGTTATTTGATAAAGTGTAATATGATCACAAGCAAGACTTACTTTAGTTGAAGTATAGGAAATAGTTTGAGTCATAGTACCTATTGAGAAAGCAGTATACAAATACTAGTAACCATACACAGACTTGTTTGGCTTGTCACGATGCTTGATGCGAATTTGATACTCGACTCACAAGAATTCAAACATAAGCCACAGACAAGTACAAATTTACCTTTGTAGCATTAAATGGACAGATGGAATGGACGGAATTTTTAGGCAGGAAGTTACCTTCTAAGTAACAAGTTAGTAAGGAGATACCTAGAAAATAGGCATCAAGGTTTGGTTGTTCATTTAAGATGTAGACATCAAGTAAGACAACTGGTTAAGAGGTAGACATGGACCTGAAGGTAGTATAGATCAGCAGTACATGGGTTGGCAGCTGACGGCTATTATTGAAGCCCTGTGGGTGATAAACAGCATTAGGTATATTAAAGCCAACGGTGAATCTGATAGACAGGCAGTCACTCCTAGGAGGTATACAACACATCAGAAAAGGCATACACTTACCTAAGGCAGACATCCAAGCAAAATGCAGCCATAAATCTTGTCACATTGAATTTTCTACTGACTGGTGCAGACAAACGTTTTGTTGATGAATCTACAATTTAACAAAACCCTAACCTTGATTCCTCTTCAGCCATGTGTTCAAGCTATCGGTAAGACCTATCATCCTGACCACTTCACTTGTAATAGTTGCGGCAAGCAAATCGGTAGCGAGGGCTTCAACGTTGATCGTGGAATGCCTTACTGTGAACCTTGTTACAAAGATATGTTCTGCATCAAGTGTGCTGGATGTATGATGGCCATTGGTGGAGGTGACCGCTGGGTGGAAGCCATTGGGGACTCGTGGCATGCACATTGCTTCAAGTGCTCTGTAAGTAATAACAATGAAAGGATTTATAGATCCCTTGCATTGACGTCAAAGCAGTTCAAATTAGAGGACAAAACAAAAGAATTTGTTGTCCTCCAAATTGAGCTGCATTCCGACGTGCTGCAAGGGGTCTATTTTAAAATGTAATTCATTTCCTACCTCCGCTATTGTTGGGCGGGCACTTTGATCACTTTCCGCTGTGGAACAAAAGTATTAATTCAAACTGTTTAGTTTGTTCATTGATTGATGTTTTGATTTTGACTAGAATTGCAACAAACCTCTGGAAGGGAACCAGTTCTATGCGCATGGCGGAAAGCCCTTCTGTGTCCTTCATGGAGCATCCTGAGTTGACGAGGAACAGCAAGACCAATGAACAAGGCTTTTTTTGATGTGTATTAGTTGAAACTTTGCTAGATTAGATTTTCATTGTGATTATTCGTTGGCTTTAGACCCCTTGCAGCACGTCGGAATGCAGCTCAATTCCGAGGACAAAACAATAGATTCCAATTCTCAGGAGATTGAAATACTTTTGTTTTGTCCTCCAAATTGAGCTGCTTTGACGACACGTGTAAGAGGGTTTATTAGAATTACGCAAACTTTGTGTACGTCATCTATAACTGCAAGCCAGGTCTAGGTAAAAAAAATAATAACCCATAAACCAAGAAAATATCTTCAAATATTAGCTAGTTAAGTTCGGTAGAAGATTTAAAAACAGAATGACAATTACACAGATTTATCTCACTTTTTAAAAAAAATATAGAAATTCCCACTAAAGAGCTTATAATTTCAATATCAAGTCAACCCCGTAAAAGGTATTATCCGTTCTGAGGTTCAGGAAAAACCTGGATCGAGTTGGCATTGCAGTGCATTGTGGGACTGTTTAGGGGACATATTTCCAAGATGGCGTCTATTTCGTCTCCTCAAACAGTCTACTGCAGTGTACATGCAATGTCAACTCGACCCAGTTTTTTCCTCAACTCGCTTCTGACCTGTCTATCTGTGATACGGACTGAATATCGGTCATGCGCACCATCGATCAATATAACGGAATAAAGATGCCATATTGTACCAAGTCAAACTTTTAGGACTGAACCAGCAGCAGTGTGCAACTGGAAAGTTTTCCAGTTTGGTCTCAGGAGACAATAACGGAATAGATTTTAGTTTGTCTTGAATTGGTAACCTAATTTTGCATAGATGTCAAACGTTGTATAGCTACAAATCATAAAGTCAAACTTTATCTTTAACACTCATTTGATTTTTCATAATTACGCGACCAAAATTAGGTTTTTGGCTTCCATCACTCAATTCAAACCATGGAAAATTTGATGCCGGTGGAAGCTAAAACTCAGACTACAGGAATGCGAGCTGGATTCCGATGTACTGTTATAGACCCCTTACAGCACGTTGGAATGCAGTTTAATTTTGAGGACAAAACAATAGGTTCCAATTCTCAGGAGAATGAAATTCTTTTGTTTTGTATTCCAAATTGAGCTGCTTTAAAGTCACGTGAAAGGGGTCTACACGCGGTTTTACAACTTGTTGAACAGCTGGTAAAGCGTTATTCAGCCCTTTCAAATAGGTCAGTTCCGGCTTGGTCTGCCAAACCATTTTAGCAATGTCTATAGGGGATTTTTTATTCTTTAACTAATTTCTAACTTTTTGGTAAAGAATGCGGATGGGGATTCTCCTCGTTCTTGCTTCTGGTGCAGCTGGACGTGGAATAAACTAAATGTTAACCTTAAAGTTAGTAAAACCCTCAAAAAGTATAGTAACATGACTTTGAAATACATAAAATAATAGTTTCCTAAGAATCAAATACGTATTTTCCATATTATTGAGAATTTTATTGATCATTAAAAGTAAATGAGAAAAGCGTATGTTGTGGTCATACATTTAAAAGTCTTATAGTTCTCGTGAACCAGCAAAAATTCCTTGGGTTTTTATTTCTTCTTTACCGCTTCTATTTTTACATGAATTCACTCGAATAAATGAAAAATTGGAAAGAAAACATCCATGGCCGCCATGTTGGAAGACATAACAAAAAAATTCATCCGGGGAATTTATTCAAAAATATTTTGTCAAATTCTTCCAATATGGCGGCTATGACGTCTTGCGTAAAATAGAATTGACTGAACGAAAAAACAAACAAACAAAAAACCGCTATGCACACATGAAAGGTCATTATCAAAAGCCGTTTTATGGTACGATATTGAAAGGAACGCCATCAAAATTGGTAAAATTGAAAATTGACCGATTTAGTTCGCCGCCATTACGCAAACGTATCATTGACCGTGAGCAGAAGTGTGACGTCAGTTTCTCAACATTAGTTGTTTGTTGAGTGGCTTGAGCTTTCACAAATAGATTCTTAGTCAGAAGAGGTGTTTTAATAAGTTTATTTTACGCTACTGTTTACACTCGACTGCAAAATCATTGTCGTGTTCAAAACATAGAACATAGAGACTGAAATGGTATATGACAAGTACGTTTATAAACTGTTGCACTGACAGAAAATATAGACCTTTTGTGAGATAGCGAACATGGTGCATTATGGTCTAGCTTTGCAACAAACATATTTTGTTTGACATGCCTTATATGGTGTTGTGAGATAGTGAACATGGTGCATTGTGGTCTAGCTTTGCAACAAACATCTTTTGTTTATCATACATCGGTTCACTGGTCAAACACAAGGTACTCAAGCGAGGCTTCAAGGTATTTTCAAAGGATTCTTAAAATTTGAGCCTTTCAACGTCGATTGAATGCTTTGTGTTTGACCAGTGAACCGATGTGTGGAACAGATGGAAAGTGGTGAATTGTACCCATTAATGAAAACGATCTGACTGGTTTGTTTTCTCCCATTTCACTGGGATCAATTTTATTCTGTAATTCGTTTGCCACACAATTCTGCATGCAGCTATCACAATCTTTATAACAAACTGAGCCTGTGACGTCATGCCCAACTTAATTATAATTACAAGCCGAACCGTTTCTAGAAATCTTTTGAATATTTCATCTGATAATTTGAATCTTTACTATTGATATATTAACAATACTTACAATCGTGAAAAAATAAAGCTCCCAGCAAAAATATACACACGTACATCAATAAAAAGAGAAAAATATATATCGCATGCACCGCACATTATAGACCGCAATCATAATACTCTCCATATAAATTACATAATTCTTATTTGTTGACTTCTAGTATAATACATTAGTCTTTCTACACCTACTGCTAGATCAGTATAGACCCCTTGCAGCACGTCGGAATGCAGCTCAATTTGGAGGAAAAAACAATAGGTTTCAATTCTCAGGAGATTGAAGTTCTTTTATTTTGTCCTCCAAACTAAGCTGCTCTGACATCACGTGAAAGGGTTCTATAGACCCTATGCATAAAGCCATAGAAAGGGCGTGTGTCTTTCCATTGCATAACTTAGCAAGAGTTCAGTGCTTTAGCACAAATACGTGAATACAGCGTTTTGAAACTGGAAGGATTTGTCATGTATGAAAAAGAGAACCAAGGCCTTGCCCATTTACCTTCTCACTTTAAAACTGTGCACACTTAGTAATTTACTAGTGATCTTTCATTTGCTAACAAAACAATTCCTCAATTAACTAAGCATTTTAGTGATTTATGAAAATTAGAGTATAGAGTCTATAGATCCCTTGCACGTGACGTCAGAGCCGCTCAATTTGGAGGGAAAAGAAGAAGAATTTTAATCTCCTGAGAATTGGAAACTATTGTTTTGCCCTCCAAATTGAGCTGCATTCCGACGTGCTGCAAGGAGTCTATATCTTAATTAGTTTCGTGTTTCTCCGACCCGACAGGCCGAAAATATTTTTTTTACCCTTTGTCACGTGGTTGGACAAGAGCAAAAAGTGTCACGCCCGGATCGAAGAAAGGTAAAATGAGGTTGAATCAGTGAAAATCAATGTAACTATTTAAAAGCCAACGAATAAGACATATCCACCATATAAAACTTTTTTCATGTAATATATACAATAATCGCTGATAATAATTATAACCCAAAGTTCAATAATAAGAAAACTGATATACAAAAATTACCGAAAAATGTTTCTCGCGACTACACTGTAGTCAAATATTGACTAGAGCTAATTGTATATTGCTCGTGACTCTAGCATGGACGACTTTGTGGGATTGTTTTTTCGTTTGTTTGGTTGGTTGATTGATTGAGTTGTTGGTTAGTTAGTTGGTTGGTTGGTTGGTTGGTTGGTTGGTTGGTTGGGTGGGTGGGTGGGTGGGTGGTTGGTTGGTTGGTTGGTTGGTTGGCTGGCTGGTTGGTTGGTTAGTTGGTCGGTTGGTTGGTTGATTGTTTGGCTGTTCTGTTTCTGCAAGCAAAATAATATAAAGAACTAAAAATAGATTGCACAGTTGAAATAATTATCGTCCAATTGTCATATTGACTTGTCAATATCTATTATATTCTCTAGTCTACATTCCACTGATAAATCAGCCCTCGTCCATCTTGGAACCTTGCCATTCTTTTAAAACAAAGACAATATTTGCTAGCCTACCATGCAGTTATCATAAAATATATATGTTAAAGAGGGTTCGACGCATCACGTAGCACCCAGACATGTTGGATGACACCAACGACATTCATCAACAAAAATATAACTCCATTCCTCATTTGAAAAGATAATTCTATTGTTTTGTCATCCAACTTGGCTGCCATCACGTGGTAACGTTGAACCCACATGCACCCAGAAAAGATATTGACAGCTAACTACGAAGAGTTTCCATGGTAGCCATACATTAAATAGCCGAATTTCCCACTTGAAGTCTACTTTTTATATGGCTCCCACACAACACACTAGATAATATTTTATAGAGGTTTTGCATCATCACATGGTGGCAGCCATGACAGGAACAATTGAATCTGAATCTGATTTACATGAAAAATAATTCAGTTTTCCAGAGGAAAAGACTCTATTGTTGTGTCTCCTTTCATGGCTGCCATCACTTGATGGTGCAAAACCTCTATATGTTTTGCCCGTATAATTTATACCAGTCTAACCCCTTCCACTAATCCTATCATAATCTTATCATATATGTTACGTCACTCTAGACTTAGCTCTGCTGGGCTCTTCGGCAGTAGTACCCAAGAAACTGACATTTCTCGCAAAGCTCTTGTGGATGTTCTTTCGTCTGGTCCGACACGTCTAATCCGTCTGGTTTGTCAAGAGGGCGTTGTTTGTGGGGATAGACGTTGATAAAGCACTTGACACATTGCTGGCCCATGTTGGCCCAACTATTACCACTCATCCATTTACGCTTGCACAATGGGCATTTGAACTCCCCAAAACAACGCTTTTTACCCTGATAAGGGGTCAGACCTTCTCCTTTTGGACGAGCCTAGACAATATAAACATAAGTGAATTAATTAAGAGCCCAACAACAGCAACATAAAATACAAAAGGCAATTTATTTTTAGTGGTTGCTAAATTCTCACGAGCCGGTAACTCATGTATAAATCGCTTGAAAGTGCGCCTTTTACCCACTCAAACTATCAGTGCTCCTTATTACGGGTATTTAAAGCTGAAGATACAAAAAAAAAAAAGAGAGAAGAGCTCTGTGGAATACCGCCTATAACGCCTGTCTTTCTGTCTGTCTTGACTTATTTGCAGGAACACTGCATGGATTGCACCGTAACCAGATGCAAGCAAAACAAAGTTCTGGGATAAATTGACCGAATAACTCCCTGCAAACTGAGCACTGAGCCATATTTAAAAATATAAAGTGTCGATTAGTGAGTATCCTAA
This sequence comes from Anthopleura sola, assembly GCA_023349425.1. Taxonomy (NCBI): domain Eukaryota; kingdom Metazoa; phylum Cnidaria; class Anthozoa; order Actiniaria; family Actiniidae; genus Anthopleura; species Anthopleura sola. Next base: position 1,977,016 of record JALHLI010000025.1, read on the forward strand.
TTCTGGTTTTGGAATCGAGTGATTAAAATTGATTAAACATGCAACCATTGTTATCTCCCGAAAGACCAATTACTATTGATCATTAATCCACCCCGCACATTCAAGTTTTCGTAGTACTTAGATCAGGTGGTATTAGGAGTTTAGGCTGTATTTCCGTTTGGAGAAAATGTTGAAGAAATTTGTATTTTGGAGTCCCCAGTGCCCTGTTACTTCATTAGCCTTTGATAAGGTTTCATCAGTCAACAAGGATTAGAAGCGTGATTAGACGAATGCAATCCAATTTAAAAATACAGTCAACCGATTCTCTTAATGAATCTTGATACTGTATTATTCATCTTCTGTACCGTTAATACAAAATCCCAAAGATGACACCTTACGGGTCCATACAAATTTTCTTAGAAAACCTATATTTCAAGATTGACTGTTCTTGACAACTACAGAACAGTTGGGCTAAAGATCACAGCTGTACGTGTTAATGTAACAGAACCCTACCAAACGACCCCTACCAAACAAGCGACTCGTTATGTATGTACACAGATATCACGTGACCAAGAATCCTAACACGTGATACGGCTCAAGTCACGAAAAGCTGCTATAGTTGGAAGACTGGTTTAAGTAATACTGAAGGTTAACGACCTTAAAGTCAATTTGTTAGGTCGCATCACCACTACAATCCTAAACACAAATGAGTGTTACCATCAATACCGTCAATATGACGACTATCTGTCGTATAAGTCTTCAGGCACCTAATAAACGCTTTTTAGCAAAGAAGTTGCCTTAAAACTACGGCACCGGTACGATCTTTTGTCTTGTCATCAAAATTTTAAAAATGAAAGTATTTTCAAAGGAATAAAGCATTGAGCGCGGTGCGCATGTTATAAAGGGCGCGTGTTAACGTTGCTACAGGCTATCCTTCACCTGTTGACGGTTTCTAACCTGGGCTGTCACCTGTTTGCCTACAAATTGCCATCATTAATTTTCAATTGGATACCAAGGAAGGGAGGGATGGAAACATGTCCAGTCATGACTCTTGATGCCAATCAAAGTATATATTGTGAAAGTGCTTTGGTTGATCGGATGATAACTTGCGGTTATCGCCTTAATCAAATTTTCATATTTACTGATTAACATAATATGAGATTTTCGTCCCTACGTGTCTCACTTTAAAAGTCTGGATTTAATTAAAAATTCAAGTAGACGGATGGTTTAATAAATGAAGCGGCTGTATGAATAAGTAGACGCCGGAGTTCCCCAGTTGCAGCTTCTGATGAAATCCCTGCTTCAAGAGCGCAACAAAACAAAGGTGGGACTATATGGATGAGTGGAGCTGGTGGACATACGAGTGAGGAATCTAAAAAGGAAGCTATAAACTATGTAACATCCTTGATCCGTTACCAGGAAAGCATGCTGGTAGGTTGCTAAGTATCTCGGGGTACTTAGAAAGGAAACTTAGTAGCTACAATCTTGGAAAATAGACTTGTTGGGACTTTTTCACTTTTTGAACAACCGAAATGTAAAAATTTGCAAAATGGTCCAAAAATTCTACTCTCATACTATCCAATGTTGCTCTGAAAGGTTTGGTGGTGGCTCGGCTATTAGGACATAATATTTTCTGGGGAGGGGAGGGGAAGTTTTGGCCTAAACGTATAGGGAGTATCCTTTCAACCCAAAAAAATGTACGAAACGCTGGAAGAGTCCCAGCAGTTTTGCCCAGGATTGCAGCTAGCTAGAAATGTCAAGTATTGTGCAAAATGCATGGATCCGTTGACAGTTTTTCGTGCAGTTTTTTTTTACAGTTCTCTTAACCTTGGCATTAACTTTGCCATAATCTGCTTGTCCACTCAGGACCGTAAGCCTCACACAAGTGAAAACATCCGATGACATGACCTGCAATCAGCAAGGGACTTCCGATCATAATACATGTAGAAAAAACCTTTCGAAACTTTAGCAACAACAACGAAATCCTTCAAAAACCGTCCACAAAAAAAACCGCCCTTTACTGTGATCACTTGGTTTATATTCGAAATATTTGTTTAGTGTCAATCCTGCACCATGCCGCCGGATAGTCTATTCAAGTTTCATTTTTTCTAGAATATACTTTGCATAACGGGTGGTGCATATCTGTAATGCTTCAACATTCCCACTCCATCCCTAGCGAGAAGACAAGACTTTATAATTTGAAGAACACTGACACTGATCTCTTGCAATCGAGTAAAGAGTTTTCTTTTCGTATCTTTTGATCTACAAGACTTTTTCATACAGACATTTTGATGTGGAAAGGGCCGGACCAGCAGACAGCAAAATGATCCTTCACTGAACTAAGACACTTAAGCGCTGACAGACAAGGATAGAGTTCTTTGCAAGACAAGGCGACTTACCTGGGGACAGTCTTTGATGTAATGCCCCTTACAAAAGCACAAGTGACAAAGATATCCTTCAGGGGGTCTCTTGGGGCATTTTCGTAACGGTCTCTGCTGGAGTAGGAGCGAGTCTTGTAAAGAAGCAGCAAGGCTTGAAATCTCGTCTGAGTCAACTGACCATGGTAACTGATCAATGAATGTCTCACTACATGGAGAACTGTCTAACGAGCTCAAATGCTCGTAAAGTTCTGTTGTCAAGGATTCAAATGGATCTGATGAAGACGAGCTTCGATAAGTATCCTGAAAATAAAAACGAAACGTTAAGTACGATAATGTTTACGGTCCGAAACAAGAATGATACCCTAATCCCAAAACCATGCCCCGTCCCCCTCATAACAAAATGAATTGCATAAAAAATTTCTTAATTTACATCTCATCTGGATCTCTCAAAAATATGTGCTAGCACCTCCCTTGTTTAATTGGTTGAACTTGAACTCCACGAGATACGTGATGGATACAGGGATTACAATCTAAAATTAGCTTGTCTCTGTTACGGCCTTCACAGTCTGCTAGGGCTTGTAACGTGATCTTCAATTGAAGAAGATATTTTTTATTTTGCTTTTCTTAATTCCTTCAAATCCAAACTACTTCAAAGTATAACCATACTGACAATCTTCTTGTGTGTTCGGACTCTCTGGGGGAGTTTGTAAATCTTGTTTTTACTTCTCGGTCTTTTCCTGTTTCTAATAATTATTGAATAAACAATATTCTACGGAAACTTCGCTGGAAATCTCCCCTTAGAAAAGCAACAGGAACGTGACCGGTAGCAATGATGAATCCTCGCGTATTTCATCTACGAGTTTATCTTATCGTTATCTAACTAAGCAAACCGCTGAAAACTACCTAAAAGTACCACCAGAATTCATACAACATTAACAAACCTCCTTAAACTAAATCAATGACCTTAAAAAAATGGTTGGCATATCTTGGACAGGCGTCAAAACTGATTTCCGGGAAAAACCACAGTCGTGGTATGGTTCTCACCTTGGCCCCTCGAACACTAGCAAACATAACAAAGGTCGGTATTGTGTTACTAACAAAAAATGCTTCCAAGAGGGAGCAGGATGCAGAGATTATAAAGAGTTTGTCTACTGGTCGGTAATTTGTACCCTAAGGCAATAAACGCTTCGTAAAGATGCACGCATAAAAATATCTCGTCATTCGTTCACTGTCTTAAAATTCTCACATCTTTTTGGCTGCAGTAGGTTACCAAGTGTACAGTCTTTTATTCTCAAAATGTACACGTATCTGGTTTATTGTACAAGATGTCGTTAATCTTTAAATAGCTCGACACGCAAATTCCAATACCGTCTGGAACCAATGCTTTTGGGTTTAAAATTTTTCTAGACTCGCTAAAGTATCTTCTCTAGGAAGTACCATTGATGAAAACCTTTCAGTTTGATATTTGGTTTGCTTGCTATTGGCATGAAATTGACTCGTTGTTTTGCTGTGCATCTAGACTTGCAGACAGATGTAAACTGCTAGATTGATGTTACATCACTATGCTCACAACAAGGTCAACTACTTCTTAAAGTTACTCGGATTTGAAAATAACTGAGGGCGACATTCTTACTTTTTCAACATGCAGTTTGATCAAATACCGTTGGAAAACAAGAAAATACTAAAAAAGAGCATTGCAATTCTACCAAAGCTTTCGGCATTGGAAAGACAATTGGACTTAACATATTGGGATGTCATTACCGAGGATTATGATCTTTATTTAGTGTCTTGAAAGAAACAAAAACCTGAAAACTAAAGTGAACTTGATACAACAGTGCTTTATAGTCCAGAACCCTTGTTCCACGTTTTACTAAAGGGGCCCCTTTAGTTGTCTTCTGCGTTAAGTACTGCAAGCAATGCCGATACAACGGCGGACAAAGCACTATTTTTTTCTTGTACGTACGTCATAAAAAAATTAAATCTAAGACAATAGACAAGATTGGTGTTATTAAAATACTTACCTTGTCTGAATCGGAGTTAAATAGATAGTACTTCTGGTACGCGTTTTGTGGAGTGTTAGCGAATATGGACGACGATAAGAGAGTCGACATTGTCACCGTAAACAGCAAACGCCAAAAAAATCTTGTGTTTGGACCATAAGAATTCTTCGGTTAGTGTTCTCATGTGAAGTCGTATTTCCGGTTCAGAATGTCATCCAATGAGGGATCGTGTGATATAAGGTGACTCTCTACGGGTAACTAGGATTCTGATTGTACCAGGCGCTCTTACGTAACGTCTAATCCTAATAAGACTTCACATTCACAGTTTTTTTACAGGTCATCGAAGATCGACCATTTCCCTTCCAAGTTAATTCGTTAAGATAACTTCCTTCCTTTTGAATTGGATAACGGCATCGTTATTTACCGTGCCGAGACACGTTTTGTCATGTCCTAGTTGTCTTGGTAACTGATACGTGGTAAATCAATCGTCCTGAACTCAGGTCATGGCAATGACTAACTTTAACTTCTGAACCCCGCCCCTCAAGGGAAAGATAATGTCAATTTATATGATGCGTACACCAAGTGACCATGTAAACCAGGAAACTCCCGCTGACCTTGAAATCCGGCTGCTAATAAGCAAAGTCTTTCTCTTGCAGATACGTTTGCAAACGAGTATTGGTAGTTCACAGGAGGTACACCACACAGCATGAGGCCTGGGGCAGACTATAGAACATATGAAAAAATAATCTCCGTCACTTGCATCGGTAAAAAGGTTTGATTTTTAAAAAGTAAACCTCATTCAAATCCTGCATCTGTTTTTTTTAACTCGACAATGAGGAAATGCGAAAACGATCATTAACAAACTTGTCGTGACGTCGCTAAACTGATTCCAAAGCGACCGGAAGTCGTTGGGGGTTGTGTATGAATCGCTATCCTTTACGGCTGCCCTACTGCGGTGCACACAAGTCATCATTCAGCCATTAGGGTTGAAATAGAAAAGAATGGGAACTCCAGCTGTTACTGTTATTGCTATCAAAGTGATCAATAGACTTCGTGGGAGGAAGGATTGGCTAGGCATAACAAAACCGAGATACGAATTAGGTTAACTTGTTTTGTTCCATTGTTTCTTTCTGGAGCTGAAAAACTATATATAGTTACATTAGACTTATGTCCAGTCCTCCTTGAAAAGTTTTTGGGCACAAAAATTAGGGGGGAGGGGGGGGGAGGATAAAATGATTGCCCAATGATTCTTGCTAAACACATCAAAAGTTGATTAATATATTGAACTATCGCATTTACGCGGGAAGTGAGTTCGCCGAAGTTCGCCGAAGTTTGCCAACGAAATTTGTTGTAATCTTTCTAAGTACGACTTGAACTTCGGAACTTCCGAACTGTCGAACTTCGGAATCTACCGTCAAACGTTATGTGAAACGCACTGTAAAGGGCAATAAAGTATACTTTGTTTTTTTAATTTTTTACTCTGTAGGTAGTTATTGGAGTAAGAAGTTGATTACAGTATGCTGTTCTAGTCTCCTTAGCAGCCGTTTTTAGTTTCGTTCCATTCCCCCACAGCAGACTCCTCTCCCCCACAAACGTTTGTGGATATCAAGAGGATTGGACCGTGGGGGAATGGAAAGAAACTAAAAACGGATGTTGAGTTCATCAGCCAAGTATCCCATATCTTGGGCTACCTGTGCTGAATAGACTGAGTTCAGTTCTGTATCCCATATCTTGGGCTTCCTGTGCTGAATGACTGAGTTCAGTTCAGTATCCCATATCTTGGGATACCTGTGCTGAATAGACTGAGTTCAGTTCAGTATCCCATATCTTGGGATATCTGTGCTGAATGACTGAGTTCAGTTCAGTATCCCATATCTTGGGCTACCTGTGCTGAATGACTGAGTTCAGTTCTGTATCCCATATCTTGGGCTACCTGTGCTGAATGACTGAGTTCAGTTCTGTATCCCATATCTTGGGATACCTGTGCTGAATAGACTGAGTTCAGTTCAGTATCCCATATCTTGGGATATCTGTGCTGAATGACTGAGTTCAGTTCTGTATCCCATATCTTGGGATATCTGTGCTGAATAGACTGAGTTCAGTTCAGTATCCCATATCTTGGGATACCTGTGCTGAATAGACTGAGTTCAGTTCAGTATCCCATATCTTGGGATACCTGTGCTGAATAGACTGAGTTCAGTTCAGTATCCCATATCTTGGGATACCTGTGCTGAATAGACTGAGTTCAGTTCAGTATCCCATATCTTGGGATACCTGTGCTGAATAGACTGAGTTCAGTTCAGTATCCCATATAGAGTGTCAAGTATTCCAGTTACCAGACCCTACTCATATTAATTGGGGTATCTGCACACTATCAGTTACTATCTTACTATTTTACGAGCCCACACGCATGACCGCACACAAATGCCGCAGAGTTGGCATGACAACCTTCGTACAACTATTGAACAACTTTACACTTATAAAATCAAACTCATTGCTCAACAGTCAAGTTTCTAGAAAAAATGAGTGACAGCGAAAATGGTAATTTTTTGAAGCAAAAGTAAGAAAAATAAAATATGCCGAAGACCAAGATTGTCATCCTTTTTAATCCATGCATGACTAGGCGAATGAAAACGAAGTCAAGGCATGTGCATCCGATCCGTACGACGAGAAGGAACATCGATTTTTATCTATTTTTTCCTTCCAAAGTACGACTAGGAATTTACCGTAAAAAAACTATGGGAAACGAACTTGTCGGCATAAATTGGAAACTCCTGCAGAATTTGTTTACATTCTAAAATTGATTAAAAATTAAATTTAACAATTTTCTTAAACTTTTCGTCTAGTTTAAACCGACACATCCAAAAAAACTTCCAGTTGAAATATTTTCTTTATTTCAATAGGGTCTTAGAAGTTCTAAATTTATTAGGTTTAATCATGTTGAAACCATTTGGGATACCTGTGTCTGTGAATGCGTAACTTGATCCCTAGAGAATTCGTAGTCATAGAAACGACGGAACCAATTAAAACTCGACATTTTATTAGTTTAGTTTGCCGTGTATTGGAACAAACTTGGAGCAACTTCTAGGGTTAGGAATAGTCACATTATCTTCTTAAACAGAGGAAAAAACCTTGAGAACTTGAGGGTGTTGTTGAATGGATACAATGCCTACTACATTTATACCATCAGGAAACAAGCCGTTGATTGTAAGAGGCACAATCCAAGAGTCATACCATGACTCGCTACCCAACACCAGTAGATATGCATGGCCTACAAGAGAAGACCAAAGGCCGTCTAGTCGAGCTAGTTTCCCAAGCCGTGCCAGCAAAAACCCGTTTTTTGCCAGGCATAATCCTCATCCTCAACGAGTCAGACATCTAAAAGGTCTTCTAGATGTTCCAGTTTGTACGGTCATCGATTCGATGGGCGCTGAAGAAGACTCCAGTCGGTTCTTAGTCTCGACGCCAACAATAGACCAAATGAGACAGCGTCCACTCAAAGGGCTTCGGATGCCGATCAACGCACAGAATTACGTTGTAGTACGGGAAAAAGCAATTCCAACAATTGGTTTAGGTTAGTATATTTTATTAAGGCAGTGTCGTGTTTATATCCGTTCAAATCAAAAGTCAATTCACTGATTAGTAGCCTTAGTTACTATCCTAATTGTTTGGAGTGTTAATGCCACGGAATTCTATCAAACATCTTTAGACTACTTTAGTAAACAAAACCACTTTGGCAGGCTTATGTACGCAGAACCTCTCACTATTTATCTCGCCTAGTTTTACGAAATAAAGACGTTTTTTACGATTATTATCCCAGGTTTTTCTAACAACATTGTTGTTGCTATGCTCTTGTGTCTTTGTTATCATAAATGAAAAGGCTTCATGGAGAGTACCGTGTAACAAGATTACATTAAGATCCTGTTCTCGTAGCATAAGCTCGAAATGTCCATATTGACATTTTATTGACTTATGCTCTTTAGCTGTTTTAACTTAGAGTATTGGCCTTGGAAGCCAGTTAACAATCATCAACATTCGATAAAAAAAACCTTTTCAATGTTAGCGTTGTGACATGTGCATACCATGTGTTATGATTGTTGTTGAGCGTGTTTAGTCTACAGATTCTTGCTATTTGCAGTTTTTTCTTCTTTAAAATACATTATTCACAATTAAGAAAATATGTCGGATTTTTCATAGCGTAAAACAAATTGCCATTTATCTGCCTAAAATGATATTGATACCAATGAGATTATCTTACGCAGATCTTGAAATATTTCCATGTGAAAAGAGCTAAACTCGTTCCAATTTTTTAAGATTTGTTAATATTCATGTTAAGGGTTTCTGAAACCATTAAATATTAAATGTATAAATCTATAAATATATAGAATAAATTCAGACTCAGAATGTGCATGACAGGTACCTTAGCAACCCTTGCTGTTCATTTGTATTGGGACCTGCAGGATGAAATGGTTTCTAGATAATGGCAGCTGCATCAGTTAGTCATGCACTGGCTGTAAATTATAGCCAGTTTTATCATTTTTTTTATAGATATTTTACTCTTTTTTCAAAACAGTTAACCCATAAGTGATATATATTAATTTCTTCTTATTTATATCATGAGCTCGTCTTTACAGACAACGTTCATGTTATGCATAGTAATCATGGTATATACTAGTACAATGGCATGAAATATATACCTATATACCTATACACCTATTTCAAGAAATGGTGTTGGTCAGAGATCTGAAATCTGAGATCAAGACCCAGTGCAGGACATTGCTCAAAGATGGTGACAAAAGTTAGATATTAACTTGTTGCAAACTACTGATTAAAATAGACAAAATAATTATCACTTTACTTCATATTGAAATTCCCAGCTCACAGCCCACCTTAAGTTTCGGTCTCAGATTTCAAATCTATTAATGACAACCTTTTTTAAAAATAGGTGTATTTTCATGACAATCAAGTGATTACATGCATGTATGCATGTCCAACAAACCCCTAGATGATATGTTTTTGTTCCTCAACAAAGTTTTGAGTAACATCTAGGACTATAGTTTTTGTCACAAAATTAAGAAATGTTAATAAAAAAATAAAAAATATTACATTCTACAGTTCCCATTACTCACACTTGGAGAGACGAGCTGCGCAAACTGACTGAACTTGCTGGCTTCAAGACGAAGAACCCCTACACCATCACTAATGCATACCAAGTACCAGGGTCCAGGCAAGGGTCACGCCAAGGAGAAAGGCCTCCACCTTCAAGAAATGGTGAGATTCCACCCCCATCAAGAGGAGGTGAGAGGATGTTGCAGTCAAGACAGATGTCGAGGCAGAGTGAGAGACCTCCTCCAACACGCCAAGGGATTGAAGACCGTCCACTTGAACATATCTCCATGTTCCCTGATAATGAAGGATATGTAAGTAATTCAGACCTCATTTCATAGATGGAAACCTATTTCTAAAAAGGTTGACTGAGCCTAAGAGATAGGTGATAGGTCAATCCAAGACCAAAATCAGTTATAGGCATACAACTAAACATGAAAAATCGGTGAGGTGATTTACAGTGAGGAAACTTGAACCGTGAACACTTTGAGGTTTTTTCATATATTTTTTTCTCCTTTATCCCTTGTGTGAATCGATTGGAAATATGTTTTATTTTGAACCACAAGATTATTTGAGTTCAGTGCTTCATTTTCAGAAGGTTTGAAGCAGTAGAAAGTTCATAGGATAAAAATATAAAAATATCAAGTGTTCATGGTTCTAGTGTCCTCACTGTATCACTACAGATTTTTAGATAACAAACTTGATTGAAAAAAGAAATATAAGGTAATTATAAAGTCGAGTTGAACTGCAAACAACACTAGATATGTCACTTACTGACTTCCTTGTTCTCAAGAGAATAATATTAAGAAATATAAGTCATTCCAGGTATTCATGGATCTTGGATCTGTCCTATCACTTATTGCCTATAACCTCTTCCTCTTTCCTTTGGCTTCAATCTTTTTTTTAAACAGGTGTAAACTATATTTTTTAGTATGGAAGGCGTAGTACTGCAAATATGGACCAAATACCACAACCACTTAATAATATCAGTTTTTAACTAGTATTTCAATAACTGATTGAATTTGTAGATTTTGATTGGAAGTTTCTCTCATTTTTTATGTTCTGACTTCCCTTCAAATGATAAGTTGAAAATTTTTTATCATGTATCTTAAAAAAATAATAAGGGAGCATTCATTTTTTAGGAGGGGGCGGGCGGAGGAATTAGAGGAATCAAATAGAAAAAAAACACTGTATTTTTATTCATGCCCCCCCCCCCCTGGTAACATTCAAAAAAAATGTGACCCCCTTTTTATCTAGTAATTTTTTAATGACCCCCCCCCCCCCCTAATTCCTCCGCCCCCCCCCCCCCCCCTCCTAAAAAATGAATGCTCCCTAATCATAGATATTTGTGCATGTTCTTTTCCTGAAGTTAGTTTATTGAGGAAATTTTTTTAAAGCCAAAATAATGAATGAATTGCCTATGTATTACCTTACAGATGATGGAGCTGTTGGGGAGTATTTTACAGACAGACTCTGTTCAAGCCATTCAGTCATGGTTGGTCACTTCACCTGATAGAGGTAAAAAAAAACTTTATTTTTTAATCAATCCCTTGCCAGGGCAATGCTAATTAACACTGACATCTACTAGCGATATATCATGTGACGTAAGTCTTTGTCATTCATGTACCAACCAGAGATGGATTGGCTGGTAAAACAAGGCAACTTGTGAAGATCTAGAGCTTTTGTGAAAATTGTTGGCATATTATCATCACAATTAGCAAACATGAAGTATCGCTATGCCTAAATGCAGGACATTATTTGCTATATTTATAAAGGCTGTAAAAGTCTGTATATCTAATTTCAATCAACTCTAATAATTTAAAACTTATCTTTTTCTCAGTGTAAAATGTCAATATTTTATAGTAAAGTTTTAGATAAAATGGAACCTAGCTTTGTACATGGATTTTAATTTCATTATCATACAAGCAATTAATGCAGCCCAAGAGGTCATTGTTTTTGGCCTCTATCAATCAAAAATACTATAGACTGTTGGATATTTAATTGACAGAAGTCCAAAAACGTGACCCAGACATCTTAATCAATTAGAACTGTTTTCTTGGTCACTTTATTATAAGCTGGAAATCATGGATATTTTGCATTATTGTAAAACAACAATGGACCCCTTGCAGCCCTTAGGAATGCAGCTGAAGTTGGAGAACAAAAGAATAGGTTCCAGGAGATTAAAATTCTTTTGTTTTGTCCTCCAAAATTATTGAGCTGCTTTTACATCCTGCAGAAGGGGTCTGTGAGAAAATGCTGTAGGCTAAAATCTAAATCTAAATGGTGATTACGTTTCTATAATGTTATTTGTTAGCATTACCTTGCCTTACCTGTTAGCATTGATTTTGATGGGGCATAATTAATTCTGGCAATTAGTGAAGTTGAACATTTTTGAATACCCCGCCTTGGCTCAATATCTGTTCAGCGGTTTCGCCTATCAACTTACCAATGGTGGGATCCCTGTGTCGCAGGCTGGGAAAATTTTAAATGATTTGAATGTAAAGGCACTCTGGTATTGCTTCATTTTCCCTTATAGAAATTCCAAATTTTAGATGTTTGACTAGCTATGGTGAACTTTGCTTCCCTGCCTTAAGGTATACGGCGAATAACAAGTTTTTTTTGTGTGTTTTTTGTAGAAAAGGAGCTTGTTCTTGATATGGTCCGTGCTGTAACCACATCTGACCGCGAATTCAGGGAAGGATACAATACAGTTATTCGTTCCCCACCATATGAAGATCAGCTACTCCAGCAAGAAGCGAGCCTTGACCTTGGAGCTATCAAGAAGTACAATGATGAAAAGCGAATAGAGAGAGAAGAAGAAGAGAAATTGAAAGAAATGGCCGAGGAAGCGGAAGCCACAGACAAGCCAAAGTAAGTTGATAGTACGAGAAACGCTGCAGTAGAATTCACTGATACCATAGCGCAGATATCGTATGAGAGTGAAAAATCACGGTACATAGTGCGGTTACGAGACGGCGCCGACACTGCACCGAAGTCGGATGTTATCATTCGATACGGCACGGCACGGCACGGCACGGCACGACATTTGACCCGGCACGGTACTGACATGGTCCGTGCTGCAAGCTTTTCATAGTCATACGAAAACTGCTCTAAAAGATCCTGGGCTGTTACCCTGAGCAACCACCACAGCCTCCCCGCTGACCGTTAGGCATGTTGATCATACATTTAGAAAGCTATTGCCATGGTTACTAACCTACGAGTGTTTTGTTGTATAGGACTCCCAGATCTGGCTCTCAGCAGGGCTACACCCAGTACAAATGGACGGCACCTGGGAACAAACCAAGTTCACCGTTTATTGCAACTGAAAAGAGAAATGTACTCATAGCTGAACAAGCAAGACCCAGGCCTGGGACAGCAGAGGCAGAGATTGAAGGTAGGTTTTATCGTTAGGCTCTTAAATAACCTCTGGGGCTGACATAGGTCAGGGAAAGCACGGCTAACTCACAAATCGAACCTTGAAAGAAAAACTGAAGAACCTGGAGAAAACTCTAGTAAATCAAGTGAGAGACCTAACAAACTCTACTCACATGTGATGCTGAGTCCAGGAATCAATCCCGAGATCCCAGAGGTGAGAAGCGAGAGTACCACACCACCCTTGATTTACCTGGATTCAGTTCAAGCTAGCGCATGCGTACTAATAGCATTCTTTTTTTTTTCAATTTAGAGATCCGCAGTCGCCTCCAGTCGAGATCCTCACCTCGTGTGTTTGCACATCAAAGCCGTCAGAGCAACGGTCGACCAGTCTCCCGTCCTCACACACAGCAAAGTCTGTACATCCCTCCAGTTGAAGCACTCAACCAAGTGGCACTAAGACCTCCCAGCCATCAGTCAATCAAAAGCCAACAATCTGTTATCAAAAGTATCCTGTCATATAAACCACAGAATTAAGACTGATTGAATGAATGACCATTGATACGCACCGTAATGAGCACCTTTGCACTGCCATGTTGGATGGAATGAAGCTTCATTGCCATATTTGGTTAACATTTAGGAATTGATATTGGAATAGAGCCGGTAAGTTGTGACGTATTTCCGGGTCCAACTGCTCATAAATACCTTTAAAATAAAGCGGAAAATGTTCTCAACAATTGTACCTCCATCTCAAACAATCAAAACTTGTGAAAGAAAATCCTCTCACTCATGAAGAAAAAGTAAGAAGAATCTTTTCATAAATACTTTTCGTTTTGGACCCGGAAGACGTTTTTTCATACGATTGAGGTCACACTTAACAGCCCTATAGCTGGGTTTCAATCAGCTGATAAAAGTCTTTGAATCTTATTATCTGCTCCAAATGGTGGTCAAACACTGACCACCATGTGCTGTCATCCAGAAAGAATTCTATTGAAAACTTGTGATTCAGCTGATGAACATTCCGCACGAGACATGAAATGACGTCAAGTGAAACCCAGCTATAGACCCCCTTGCAGCACGTCGGAATGTAGCTCAATTTGGAGGGAAAACCCATAGGTTCCAATTCTCATGAGATTGAGATTATTTTGTTTTGTCTTCCAAATGAAGCTGCTTTGACGTCACGTGAATGGGATCTCATACTTCATTGTTTTAATGAGGTTAATTAGGAGTCATATATATTAAGTGTCATCATCACCGTTAGCAGTGCTCGAATTTTCAACTTAATTAGCTTTTTGTTTGTCGGTACTAAAGCTTCGAGTTTTACTTCGATTTACTTTGTACCAAAATGGAATTCTTAATCATTTTATGAAAATTAGTATACGACATGGAATCTTCTGCAAAAGATTCAAGTCCAAGTCGGGCTTTTGTTTGAATACCCCTCTTTACTGCGCCATCTTGAAAGGTAGTCGTGCCTTTACATCGAAGCGAGACTAACGGTGAGCTTGCAATGATAGAGACCTCTTTTAGCACCTTGGACAATTATTCATATGTCTCTATCATTGCAAGGTCGCCTCATGTCTTGTTGATTCAAAGGCAAGACTATCTTTCAAGATGGCGCAGGGAACTGTGAAATGGTGTATCTTGTATATAAAAATTGGCGATGTTACTAACCATGATATGATATAGATACGTGATGATAGGTGGTGGATCATTCTTTGGGAACGAGAGCAGAGGATATATACATATATGGGATTGCATAACCATAGTCTCTTCCCAGGAAAATAAGATGAATTTTTACGTGACAAAAAAAGAACATCACATGCACAAGGAAAAAAAGACATGGCTGCCATGTTGGTTGGCATTACAAAAGAAACCAAGACCAAAACTTTTGTTCAAGTCATCCAACATGGTGGCTATGACGTCACATGCGCCCCAAAAAGTAGTTTTTAGAATACCCATGCCTATGATCTCTTTCTTTGATCGTTTAGAGTTGAATGGCACTTTGAACTGCAGAACATTGAATTCACTTTAATCACACGGCGGCCATATTGGTTGAAAAAAGGCTTTGAATCCCTTGGGTCCCCTTGCCCTCGCTTTTAAGCGTTTCAGAACGTTCAAAACAAATTTTTTTTGCTTGGGAATAAACATGGCCGCCGTGTGATTAAAGCCGCAAAAAGTGCGCATGCGCAACCCTTAATGTTCGAAAATTCAAAGAAATGTAACTAGACTGAGAGAGAGCTTATGATTATTGCTTTGCATGAGAGAGAACATGTCGAACAATCAAAATCTGTGTTACTTATCTGTTTTCGTGTGCACAGTCAGTCATGAAATAATTAAAATCACAATTAAACTTTGACTGGTAAAATCTTTTTTTTTATTTAGGATTTCTCACTAGAGTGAATTTCATACGGATATAACGTCACTGTTAAATATTTAATTGATCCTATAGACCTCTTATTGTAGCACGTTCCAGGTTAGATGCAGCACAATTTGGAGGACAACATAATGGGTTCCAATTCTCAGGACATTTAAATTATTTTGTTTTGTCCTTCAAATTGAGCTGCTTTGACATCACGTGAAAGGGTCTATTTTTGATTCAACAAAAAATAAAGCCAAAAAACCCTACTCCGTGACACCATTCTTCAAATGTAACAAAAAACGAAATTTGCTGTAATGGAGTTTTTAATTTTTCCTAAAAACATAGCAAATTTGCTTTCTTGATTTTTATCTTAAACTCGCCTAATTAACGGACTTGAATTGGATGTGTTGTCTCGTCTTACCCATTTATGAAGTATTGTATGCATAATTCATGCTGCAATAACATTAGTCTACATTTCAAGCAGAAACGTATTTACTCATAGCGATCACCAGTCGATACAGCTATGCTACTTGAATTCTCCTAAAAAAAACACTGGCGTGTAAGTTGTTTTTCTAAAATTCGTTTTCTGTTTTGTTGTGGGTGTTCAGTGTTGTTTGTTGTTGGAATCTTTTAGCTCCAATATACATCTTTCGGTTTTTAAATTAACTTTTGTAAGAAAAACAGGCGATATAAATAGACGTTTCGACGACACCTGGTCATCATCATCAAGTAAAGTAAAGTAAATGACTTGAACAGTGAATGTCTGATATACTAGAATTTACATATTATTTTTAAATAATTCAATTCAGTTGTAATCTTTTCTTGTATCTCAATTCCAGTTTTCATATGAAATTCATTCATTTGTTTATCCTTTTGGGTATGTGCTAATGCATCACTTAATTAATTTTAATTATTTTTACCATTATTATAGTTTGTTTTTCGGATTGTAAGCGATGTTATCTTATGCCAGACTATTACGGCTGTCAATCAAAATTACGTCATATAACGAAGCTCCCATAGCAAGCGCGTTAAAACCAATAATTTAGAAACACAAAGAAAAGGAAATTTTAGTGAACAAAAGCCAAGCTAAAAACACCAAAGGATAATGAAGACAGCGCTGGAAAATACCAGCCATTTTCCTGATAAAGGAGAAGAAATGGCACTGAGGTTTCAACGTGCACGAAAATCTTGGAAGTTGCCTTCTCTCTTGTTGTTTCTCACCATTTTTCTATGTGCCTGTGCCGCCATCTTTAGCCAGCTTGAAAGTAAGAATGACCAAGCTTCGTATCAGAAATATCAGCAGCGAAAGAAGTTCTACGTCGAGAAATATAACATGAGTGAGGACGAGTTTCATCAGATCATGGTGGATCTAACTTTTATCAATAGAAAAGGATTCTACTCTTCGTATAGGAACTATTGGGGTTTTTATCATTCGTTTTGGTTCGTGATTACAGTGATTACCACAATGGGTAAGCATAAATTATTATAAATCGTGTGTGGTTGCGTTGAATTTTATTATTGTTATTATTATTATTATTATTATTATTATTATTATTATTATTATTATTATTGTTTTTATTATCATTGTTGATGTTGTTATATTATTTTATTATTCATTTTATTATTATTACTATCCTATTATTATTATTATTATTATTATTATTATTATCATTATTTTTATTGTTATTATTATTATTATTTATTATTATTATATTCTCACATACTTTAATATAGTTTTTTATAATATTATTTATTATTATTATTATTATTTCAAACAATTTCTAATTTAATAATAATAATAATTTTATACTGCAATATTTAAAATAATGATAAAATATATGTCAGTGTTTAACTATCATACAATGTTGTAAAGATATATAGCATCATAGAATGAATATCGAGATATATATTATTGATAGAATTCGAATTAAAAAAAAACGGAAATTTTTTAATTAAAAAGAAAAACTTATATCACTTAAAAAATACAATACGAAGAAAAAAATTTTTTTTTTGCTTTAATTTTTTTACTTGATTGTAGATTCTTATAAAGTCATATCTAATTGCAAGAACTTTGTCATATAAAATATAACAAAAATACCAAATACCAAGTAATCAGAAATAATTTTTCATTTTGATTCTAAAACCTCCTAGATTGATGAGAATATAACTGTTTTAGTATATACCAACAAAATAATCTCAAAAATATCAGTCTATTCCTACAAAACAGTAAAATAGTTACATCTGTTTTGCAAAAAGAAAATAATTTTCATTTGTTATTTTTTTCATATAACGTTCTTAAACAAAAAAATTTAATTTAAACATTTCTTTTTCCTCGGCAAATATTCTATTTTAATTTGATTTAAACCGACCAATCATTGTGTTATTCTTGACAAATGACGCTAAATTGAGAAAATACATATCTTTATTCGTTAAAACGTTAATGGACGGATGGATTATTAAATAAGTTTCCATAGTAACATCTGTAATTACTGATTGAATACTCGTATGATTACTATTGTCTCCTTAATAGCAGGTGTGTGGACACGAGTGAAAAACGCAGTGCGTTTTCCACTTATATCAGGCGCATGATTAAATGCTAGCATCTTCTAGACAGCTATCATTCGAACTGTTGTTTAATCTAGTGCAGTTCATAAGCCGAACGTACTGAAAAGGATGGATAATAACGCGGTCGTCTTTGATGTCATTAGGTTCGGCTCATGAGAACGGGACCTTAGTGTTTTATGGTTCAGATTTATCGTTCATACGTGATGTGTTCAACTCGACTTAATAATTACCTTATATTTCTTTTTTCAATCAAGTTTGTTATCTAAAAATCTGTAGTGATACAGTGAGGACACTAGAACCATGAACACTTGATATTTTTATATTTTATATTTTATGAACTTTCTACTGCTTCAAACCTTCTGAAAATGAAGCACTGAACACAAATAATCTTAATGTTTAAAATAAATCATATTTCCAACCGATTTACACAAGCGATAAAGGAGAACAAAATATGAAAAAACCTCGAAGTGTTCACGGTTTGAGTGTCCTCACTGTAATTGTGTTGCGATGTTATCATTTTTTTTCTTCTTTTCTTTTCTTATGTTTCATGTGTTTTTGCTTTTCTGCGTTATTTTTTTGCGCAATAAACAATTCTTTTATAATATTTCTTTTTTTCCCACTTTCAATTTTTTTGTGTGATAAAAATTATGTAATCACTGATAAGATAGATAAGATAGGCTTTAGGTGTTTTGCAGCGACAATGTTAATTGAATTACCTATATTCTGTAATCAAATTAGTGTTCTTTAGTGGTCTTTCAGTTTTCTAGTAGAATGATAGCCTCCTACGCAGACGCTCTTAGGGTCGTCACGCAATACTTTCTCCCCACGAGAGAAAGTGGGGAGAGAAACGTTGCGTGACGACGTGACGACCCTAAGAACGGCTGCAAAGGAGGGCTAGTAGAATGACTGTCATCATTTTTTTTTCCTCCAAGGTTTTGGTCACGTTGTACCAGTGACGTTTGGTGGTCGGTTCTTCTGTATCGTCTGCGGTCTTTTTGGCATCCCTCTAAACTTGCTTGTCCTCAGGAACGTGGGTGAACGAATCTCCAACCTTATAACCAAGATCATCAGTAAGACTGAAAGAAAATTGAGGCGAGTCGAGAAGAACCCAAAACATCGCAAAATTAAATGTGCTATTGTGTCTTTCTCATTAATGGTAGCAGTAATTTTGCTTGGAGGAGCCCTGGATACAATATTCGATGGCTGGACCTTTTTTGACGGCGTTTATTTCAACTTCATTGCTTTGAGTACCATCGGTTTTGGCGATCTTTTCCCGAGAGTCGATTCAGCTACGAAGTTAAATCGATTGGGTGAGAATGGCAAGCGTATTCTTGTGTCGTCTTTGATGCTGATCTTCATGATCATCGGACTGTCTATAACATCGTCCGTCATTCTATCGATTTTGAACGTGTTCGAAGAGGTTTCTCACATTGAAGTTCAATGGAGTCGTAAAGGGACTGTACAAAGGCTTGAATCTGTGTTTGCACTGCGCATGTCCAAAATTTCAAAATCACGTGAACAAGAAGACATAAGGACCCCAGATATCATCATCACTCCAGCACTAGAAGAATTTCATGGAGATTTTAGCAATGCTGGTTTTGATAGCGAGAGTGGATGTTATGGTACTGATCAAGGCATACAAACACAAACAAGCTTGTAAGGAAGGTATATATATGTATATACTTATTTCAATAAAGTGAGCCACAAAAATCCTAAAAGATCGAAGATCGCTGAGGATTATGGGCCACATATCCTATCCAACAAGTAAAGCTTTTTTAATACAAACTGCAGCTCGAGGATGGTCACAGGAGGTGAAACTGTGACTCGTAAAATATCTCAAGTCCATCATTAGTAATCAAGAGAGAGAGACAGACAGACAGACAGACGGACAGACAGACAGACAGACAGACAGACAGACAGACAGACAGACAGACAGACAGACAGACAGACAGACAGACAGACAGACAGACAGACAGACAGACAGACAGACAGACAGACAGACAGACAGACAGACAGACAGACAGAAAGAAAGAAAGAAAGAAAGAAAGAAAGAAAGAAAGAAAGAAAGAGACAGACAGACAGACAGAAAGAGACAGACAGACAGACAGAAAGAGACAGACAGACAGACAGACAAAATCGAAACAAAGAAGAAAAAGAAAATAACAAAGAATTTGAACCATTTACAAGGCATAGATATATATGAGAGAGGTTATTTAATTAGAACTACAGGTACAGCAAATATTCCCCGGGCCCTCCCCCTTAGGCAACAATATACCTGTAGATCAATGGATTGGTCACCTGTCCGGTACGAAATGACCAAACACCCTGAGGTCTCCCCCCTCAGGTAAAAATGTACCTGTAGATCAATAGATTGGTCACCTGTCGCGTACAAAATGACCAGTTGTTCCAAAATAAATATGCTGTGTTGAAAAATATACCTAATATTCCAAAAATACAAATACGTTATACTTTAGAAAAATACAACGAAACAGAGAATAATTTTGGATGCGACTACTGAATGATTATCAACGTGCTGCAGAGATGATCTTGTTTATCGTGTGTGTGGGGGCCATTCTTGTGGCCTTGTCTCTCCTTACTACTTTACCAATCAGTAAAGTCTTGACAGGTGGTAAGTGCATCCGAAATCCCAAGTACGCGCGCTCCGCACTTATTTCAAAGCGAACTTAAGATTTGCAAAATCTATGACGGTGGTGTCAATCGTAAGTGTAAATAAGTTCACTTCACTTCACTTCATTTATTTTTGCATATTTTTTTACATAATTAATTTTACAATAGTGGATAATTTTTTTTACACTCGTTGTCGCCATTTGAAATTAAAAATAACTTTTCCTTTTATTTATGCCTAGAGCCTAAAAAAATGATTTGTTGGAAAATGATTTTGGGTAATGGCGGCATTGTAAATAATTGTTTATTAAAATTAGTAAATATAAATATATATAGAAAATACAATTACCGTAAAGTAGTTCACGCTTGGGTTTCGCACCTTTAAAGTCTGTCTTCCCTTTGGATGAGTTGACTTTACTCAAAATGCTTTGAATTAATGAAATCCCTAATGAACAGAACCCAACGATAAATTATTTACACTTCCAGTTGACGTCGCCGTAAAAAGATTCGCTAATGCGCTATGTAAGAACTAACTATCATCATTCATTATCATCATGATCATCATCAATCACCATCATCATTATCATCATCATCACCATCACCAATATCATCATGCATCATCATTTCCACCACCACAATCTTCGTCATCTTCATCATGCATCATCATTTCCACCACCACCGTCTTCGTCATCTTCGTCATGCATCATCATCATTAATCATCATCATCATCACAATCGTCACCACCATCAGCATCACAGTCTTAATTATAATCATAAATCATCACCATCACCAACATGATGACGGATAACGGATGAAGGATGACGGGAAAATGAACAGAACAGAAAAAGAACAGAAATAGAACAGGGAACATAACGGGAACAGAACAGGAAACAGAACAGGGAACAGAATAGGAACAGAACAGGGAACAGGACAGGGAACAGAACAGGGAACAGAACAGGGAACAGAACAGGGAACAGAACAGGGAACAGACCAGGGAACAGAACAGGGAACAGAACAGGGAACAGCCCAGGGAACAGAACAGGGAACAGAACAGGGAACAGAACAGGGAACAGAACAGGGAACAGAACAGGGAAAAGGAAAAGGGAACAGAACAGGGAACAGAAAAGGCAACAGAACAGGGAACAGGACAGGGAACAGAACAGGGAACAGAACAGGGAACAGAACAGGGAACAGAACAGGGAACAGAACAGGGAACAGAAAAGGGAACAGGACAGGGAACAGAACAGGGAACAGTACAGGGAACACAACAGGGAACAGAACAGGGAACAGAACAGGGAACAGTACAGGGAACAGAACAGGGAACAGGGAACAGGGAACAAGAAAATAACAGGGAACAGGGAACAAGAAACTAACAGGGAACAGGGAACAAGAAACTAACAGGGAACAGGGAACAAGAAACTAACAGGGAACAGGGAACAGGGAAAAAGAAACTAACAGGTAACAGGGAACAAGAAACTAGCAGGGAACAGGGAACAAGAAACTAACAGGGAACAGGGAACAAGAAACTAGCAGGGAACAGGGAACAGGGAACAAGAAACTAACAGGGAACAGGGAACAGGGAACAGGGAACAAGAAACTAACAGGGAACAGGGAACAGGGAACAAGAAACTAACAGGGAACAGGGAACAAGAAACTAACAGGGAACAAGAAACTGACAGGGAACAGGGAACAAGAAACTAACAGGGAACAAGAAACTAGCAGGGAACAGGGAACAAGAAACTAACAGGGAACAGGGAACAAGAAACTAACAGGGAACAGGGAACAGGGAACAAGAAACTAACAGGGAACAGGGAACAAGAAACTAACAGGGAACAGGGAACAGGGAACTAACAGGGAACAGGGAACAAGAAACTAACAGGGAACAGGGAACAAGAAACTAACAGGGAACAGGGAACAGGGAACAAGAAACTAACAGGGAACAAGAAACTGACAGGGAACAGGGAACAAGAAACTAACAGGGAACAGGGAACAGGGAACAGGGAACAGGGAACAGGGAACAGGGAACAGGGAACAGGGAACAGGGAACAGGGAACAGGGAACAAGAAACTAACAGGGAACAGGGAACAAGAAACTAACAGGGAACAGGGAACAAGAAACTAACAGGGAACAGGGAACAAGAAACTAACAGGGAACAGGGAACAAGAAACTAACAGGGAACAGGGAACAAGAAACTAGCAGGGAACAGGGAACAAGAAACTAACAGGGAACAGGGAACAGGGAACAAGAAACTAACAGGGAACAGGGAACAGGGAACAAGAAACTAACAGGGAACAAGAAACTGACAGGGAACAGGGAACAAGAAACTAACAGGGAACAAGAAACTAACAGGGAACAGGGAACAAGAAACTAACAGGGAACAGGGAACAAGAAACTAACAGGGAACAGGGAACAGGGAACAAGAAACTAACAGGGAACAGGGAACAAGAAACTAACAGGGAACAGGGAACAGGGAACAAGAAACTAACAGGGAACAAGAAACTGACAGGGAACAGGGAACAAGAAACTAACAGGGAACAAGAAACTAGCAGGGAACAGGGAACAAGAAACTAACAGGGAACAGGGAACAGGGAACAAGAAACTAACAGGGAACAGGGAACAGGGAACAAGAAACTAACAGGGAACAGGGAACAGGGAACAAGAAACTAACAGGGAACAAGAAACTGACAGGGAACAGGGAACAAGAAACTAACAGGGAACAAGAAACTAACAGGGAACAAGAAACTGACAGGGAACAGGGAACAAGAAACTAGCAGGGAACAGGGAACAGGGAACAAGAAACTAACAGGGAACAGGGAACAGGGAACAAGAAACTAACAGGGAACAGGGAACAAGAAACTAACAGGGAACAGGGAACAAGAAACTAACAGGGAACAGGGAACAAGAAACTAACAGGGAACAAGAAACTGACAGGGAACAGGGAACAAGAAACTAACAGGGAACAAGAAACTAGCAGGGAACAGGGAACAAGAAACTAACAGGGAACAGGGAACAGGGAACAAGAAACTAACAGGGAACAGGGAACAGGGAACAAGAAACTAACAGGGAACAAGAAACTGACAGGGAACAGGGAACAAGAAACTAACAGGGAACAAGAAACTAACAGGGAACAGGGAACAAGAAACTAACAGGGAACAGGGAACAAGAAACTAACAGGGAACAGGGAACAGGGAACAAGAAACTAACAGGGAACAAGAAACTGACAGGGAACAGGGAACAAGAAACTAACAGGGAACAAGAAACTAACAGGGAACAGGGAACAAGAAACTAACAGGGAACAGGGAACAAGAAACTAACAGGGAACAGGGAACAAGAAACTAACAGGGAACAAGAAACTGACAGGGAACAGGGAACAAGAAACTAACAGGGAACAGGGAACAGGGAACAAGAAACTAACAGGGAACAGGGAACAGGGAACAGGGAACAAGAAACTAACAGGGAACAGGGAACAGGGAACAAGAAACTAACAGGGAACAGGGAACAAGAAACTAACAGGGAACAAGAAACTGACAGGGAACAGGGAACAAGAAACTAACAGGGAACAAGAAACTAGCAGGGAACAGGGAACAAGAAACTAACAGGGAACAGGGAACAAGAAACTAACAGGGAACAGGGAACAGGGAACAAGAAACTAACAGGGAACAGGGAACAAGAAACTAACAGGGAACAGGGAACAGGGAACAAGAAACTAACAGGGAACAGGGAACAAGAAACTAACAGGGAACAGGGAACAAGAAACTAACAGGGAACAAGAAACTGACAGGGAACAGGGAACAAGAAACTAACAGGGAACAAGAAACTAGCAGGGAACAGGGAACAAGAAACTAACAGGGAACAGGGAACAGGGAACAAGAAACTAACAGGGAACAGGGAACAGGGAACAAGAAACTAACAGGGAACAGGGAACAGGGAACAAGAAACTAACAGGGAACAAGAAACTGACAGGGAACAGGGAACAAGAAACTAACAGGGAACAAGAAACTAACAGGGAACAGGGAATAAGAAACTAACTGGGAACAGGGAACAGGGAACAAGAAACTAACAGGGAACAGGGAACAGGGAACAGGGAACAAGAAACTAACAGGGAACAGGGAACAAGAAACTAACAGGGAACAGGGAACAAGAAACTAACAGGGAACAGGGAACAGGGAACAAGAAACTAACAGGGAACAAGAAACTGACAGGGAACAGGGAACAAGAAACTAACAGGGAACAAGAAACTAACAGGGAACAAGAAACTGACAGGGAACAGGGAACAAGAAACTAGCAGGGAACAGGGAACAGGGAACAAGAAACTAACAGGGAACAGGGAACAGGGAACAGGGAACAAGAAACTAACAGGGAACAGGGAACAGGGAACAAGAAACTAACAGGGAACAGGGAACAAGAAACTAACAGGGAACAAGAAACTGACAGGGAACAGGGAACAAGAAACTAACAGGGAACAAGAAACTAGCAGGGAACAGGGAACAAGAAACTAACAGGGAACAGGGAACAAGAAACTAACAGGGAACAGGGAACAGGGAACAAGAAACTAACAGGGAACAGGGAACAAGAAACTAACAGGGAACAGGGAACAGGGAACAAGAAACTAACAGGGAACAAGAAACTGACAGGGAACAGGGAACAAGAAACTAACAGGGAACAAGAAACTAACAGGGAACAGGGAACAAGAAACTAACAGGGAACAGGGAACAGGGAACAAGAAACTAACAGGGAACAAGAAACTGACAGGGAACAGGGAACAAGAAACTAACAGGGAACAAGAAACTAACAGGGAACAGGGAACAAGAAACTAACAGGGAACAGAGAACAGGGAACAAGAAACTAACAGGGAACAGGGAACAGGGAACAAGAAACTAACAGGGAACAGGGAACAAGAAACTAACAGGGAACAGGGAACAAGAAACTAACAGGGAACAGGGAACAGGGAACAAGAAACTAACAGGGAACAGGGAACAAGAAACTAACAGGGAACAGGGAACAGGGAACTAACAGGGAACAGGGAACAGGGAACAGGGAACAGGGAACAGGGAACAGGGAACAGGGAACAGGGAACAGGGAACAGGGAACAGGGAACAGGGAACAGGGAACAGGGAACAAGAAACTAACAGGGAACAGGGAACAGGGTACCGGGAACAGGGAACAGTGAACAGTGAACAGGGAACAGGGAACACAACAGGGAACACAACAGAAAAAGAACGGGGAACAGAACAGGAAACAGAACAGGGAACAGAACAGGGAACAGACTAGGAACAGCATAGAAACAGAACAGGGAACAGAACGGGAACAGAACATCGTCATCATCAATCATCATTCATCATTCATGATCATGATCATGATCATGATCATGATCATGATCATGATCATCATCACAATCGTTCATCACCACCATTTATCATTCATCATCATCATCATCATTATCATCAAATTCAGGTATTTTCCTTTTTCTCGTATTTAGGTGCTGGGACGTACCAACTGGCCTTTTGTTAGACCCAAGTGATACTAAATGAACCAACAAACATCCGTGATGCACCTACTGAACAGATACTACACGAAACCAATGAAACACGACAAAACTGGAAAGTGAACAGATGAAAAACGTTTATTAGAATTCATATATGCACAGTATAGAAATCTTATAAATATTGTTCAGCTTTTAGCAAATTAAATTATATTAAATATTATTATTGATACTATATTGCATGTTTTAGATTTTAAGGCTTGGTGTATGATATACAAGAGTCTCACTCTTGCGTGCTTGGAATTAGAAATACATTGAATACTTCGGACCAGTAATCATAATATGATATTCGCTTTTAGTGAATAATTGTTGAATATTGAAAAAATCTCTTTTATCTTATAGCAAAAAACTTTATTAATTACTTAAAAAGAATATTAATAATTATATCTGGTATGTTGGACACTTAGCTTGAAGAAGGCAAGGCGCAGCGCCGGAGTCAAGTCCATTTCATGGTTCTGTGTATGAAGTGCATTTCCTACTAAACATAGATTGATTCTCTTGCGTGTTTGTAAAACGTTGGAAATTGAAATATATTCAAAGCTCGTTCAGGATATTTATTTTGTTAAAATATCCATATTTTTGATTGTTAACACCTATAAAGAAGGAGGTGAATATCCATCCAATGAACCTCCCTGTATCTGCCCCTGGGGAATTTGTTTTTGAAATGTTATTTATTTTTTGAAATGAGCTGGTTACTTGTTGCATTTTGATTGTATTGACACTTGAGAAAAACGTTTGCGCATGTGTGCCTTTCCGCACGCTTCCGAAAATTTACAAGAGTTTGAGTGACAAAATGATTTTTTTTTTCTCAGAGTATACAAAATATTTCATAGGTATACTTTTGTGGAACCAAGACACTGTATTAATAAAGACAATATGAAAGAATTAGCCTTAAGTTTCGAGACCTGACTCTAAGTTTTGGCATTTTGTAAAAACTATTCTTCAAGCAAGTGTGAAAGTCAAATTTGCATATTTTTACAATACATGCATCAAGAGTTCCTCGCTACTGCTCTAAGCGCATGCTCAGGGGAATAAAAAGTGGGATAAAATTTGTAAAATATGCTATATCTTAGTCGTATCTTTCTTGTCAAGCACAATTTTCACTAAATATTCAAGATCGCGTACAGTTAAGCGAATTTTGAATCAAATATACCAAAAAATTGCATATTATACAAAATATCATCCCACTTTTTAATCCCCTGAGCATGCGCATTAAGCAACAGCGCGGAACTCCTGATGCGTCTATAGCAAGAAGACGATTTTCACGCGCGTCGATTGTATTGCTACTTCTGCTGTTTTTATAATCGTTTTCTTGCGGCTTTAATTTGTTTGCTGTTGCTGTTGTTGCCGCCGTTGTTGGTGTTGCTGATCAGTTATTGTTACTGTTGTTACTGTAGTTGTAATTGTGGTTAGTTCTTGTTGCTGTTGCTGCTGCTGTTAATGTAAAGTAATTGCTGTTGTTGTTGTTGCTGCTGCTTCTGTTTCTGTCGTTGCTATTTGTGTTGTTGTCGCAGCTGTTGCTGTTTTGTTGTTGTTGCAACTGCTTTTGCTGTTTATGTTGTTGTTGTAGTTGCTGTTGTTGCTGTTTTAACTGGTGTTTCTGTTTCTGTTGTTGTTTCAGTTGTTGTTATTGTAGCTGTTGCTGTCTACTGCTGTTGTCATAGCTGCACCTCACTTTGGTTATTTGCGTGTATTCCAGGCATGTTGAGCTGGCTGTACCTCTACTTTTCTTGGATGTCTAAAGTCCTCTACATCTTAAATAAACAGTAAATAACGATTATAAATTGACTCCTTAACAGGCTTGCGTTTTCACAGAATTTCTGTTAGCAATTCTAATGAATTTTACAGGCGCTGATTCAGGCAAAAATGTGACCGTTTTCCGAAGCGGCCGATGCTGCATAAACCTTAAATAAGAAATGTAGAAATAAAAGAGCTATATACCCTTTTCACGTGATGCCAGAGCAGCTCAATTTGGAGGACAAAATAATTTCAATCTCTTGAGAATTGGAAACTATTGTTTTGTCTTCCAAATTGAGCTGCATTGGGTTCTATTACT
>JALHLI010000025.1:2007500-2122500 GCA_023349425.1 Anthopleura sola
TACCAATCTTACCTGAAAATTGGGCGCCAACATTTAACTCCTGTCCAAAAAATGACTTCATCCCCATAGGAACAGCAACCTGAAAAACACGATAAATATTTATGAACGATTCATAAGAGTAATGGCCAAATGATGTTTGTTTTTTCCGCTGTTAGTGGGCGAAAATTGCAACTCAATAAATTGCAGCTGTAAGAGTACACAAACCAGAAAACCCGGAGAGAAACGAAGCGAGACATGAGGTGACCTTGCATTTTTAAGAGGCTGATGTGAATAATTGTCCGAGGTGTTCAAAAAGGTCTCTATCATTGCAAACTTACAGTTCGTCTCGCTTCGATACAAAGGCATGGCTACTTTTCAAGATGGCACTGGGAATTGTGAAGGGGACTATTCCAAATTTTGCCATCTTAGAATAATTAACAAAAACCCGAATGTATTATACCTTAGTATCCATCAAGTCAACAGTAGCCATTTCACTGGAGGTAATATTAGCTGTGATTTGACCAGTAAACATGGACATTACAATAGTCCCAAGAACCATCCAAAAAACTGCGAACATACGACCCCACAAAGTACGGGCTGTCTTATCTCCGTATCTGGTAAAAAAGAAATTAGAAAAATAGATGCATTAGATCAGGATTATTTCATAGACTGAACTGGGAGATTTGGCTCGACAGGAAACATTCTGACTTACCCTACTGTTGTCATGGTAACAAATGACCACCAGATACCGACTAAAGCACCGTGCGGAAATTTGGCGGGAAATTCTTCTGAATTCTTTCGATGCTCCTAAAATACAAATAAAATATCTGAAGAGTTATTTCTTTCTATATTTAGGGGTTTCTATATTTTATTAATATATTTTCGGACTCATTTAGATTCCCTTAGACATTTTTTCCAGCCGATCTGAGAAAAAGTATTAGCCAATCAGAGTCGAGAAAATTTGCAAAACTGAGATGTCATCCTTAGTAGCTCAGCGTCTCGGGAAACGATTATTCCTTTATTTTGTTTTTCCACACATAATAATAAATTTCATAGTAAATATATACTCATTATATATATCAAAAACTCTCCTCAAACTCTAAGTTTATCTCAGAAATAAGCCTTTATAAGTCAATTTTCGCTTGCTTCATGACACCGCAGTTTTGCAGTGACGTCATTTCTACGTCACTATTTCAAATCAGCTGGCATCACGTTTACTAGGAAAAGACCTTTCTGAAATTGCTTCAGTATCCACGATAAAATAAACTAAAAACAATTATAATGAGGCCATCTTCTTTGATGTCATTAGGTTCGGCTCATGAGAAGATCGACGTTTGAACTTGGCCTAATGTATGAACACATCAAGCTCAACCTCCACTTGAGCCATAATTGGTTCGTTGTCATTCAAGCGAATAGAAAGTCATAAAGAGAAAAAAATATCGGCCAATCACAAGGAGGCCTTTAAAGGGAAAGCCAACCAATGGATTCTTGAGGTTCTCGGCGATAAGATTGTTATCGAAGGTGTTTACCAAACACAACTCGGAAATTCCGGTTGGGATAACCGTTTTTTAGTTCCTTCAAATGAAAAATATTCAAATATCTCCAATGGAAAAAGCTCGCTTGCGATGGGATTGTTCCATTTACAATTGACAAAAACCCGAGCATCCTACCTAGGATTCTTGAGGTTCTCGGCGATAAGATTGTTATCGAAGGTGTTTACCAAAAACCACCCGGAAATTCCGGTTGGGATAATCGTTTTTTAGTTCCTTCAAATGAAAAATATTCAAATATCTCCAATGGAAAAAGCTCGCTTGCGATGGGATTGTTCCATTTACAATTGACGACAACCCGAGTATCCTTCCTAGGATTCTTGAGGTTCTCGGCGATAAGATTGTTATCGAAGGTGTTTACCAAAAACAACCCGGAAATTCCGGTTGGGATAACCGTTTTTTATTTCCTTCAAATGAAAAATATTCAAATATCTCCAATGGAAAAAGCTCGCTTGCGATGGGATTGTTCCATTTACAATTGACGAAAACCCGAGCATCCTACCTAGGGCTTTGCGATTGGCTGTGAATGATGAGGGTCTAGAGCTGGTATGAAACTCCATGGAATGTGTGAATGGTACAAGAACCGTCCATTCGAAAATACCGACCGGGAAAAGAGGGCTACCTTATTATTCAGACGAGCCGATGATTTTTGAAATTTTCCAGTCTGCGAACCAAAATACAGTTTACAGTTTACCTCGCAATCGAAATTTCCGGATTTTTTTCGTAAATGTTAAACAATACAATTCAAACAAAGTGACGTAGGAAAAAGATGAATTTTCATGGAGTTCTACGTAAACAAATATTTGTCGATGTTTGATGGAATTCTCCCTCAGTCACATCACCGTCTCTTTGTTATTTATCTAAAATATTTAAAAAAAATTTCGACTTTTACTTTTAAAAGCGACTGCTTATAATAATTGGAGTTCGTATTAACAGTTGAATACTATTATTCTTTATCCGTTTTAAGTTGTTTTGTTTTGAAATAGCTATCCATTATCATCGGTGCTCAGCAGGACTGAATGCTTAATGTTTTGACAATAGCTCTAAGATCAGGTGGCTTATAGGAAAACTAACTAAAGCTAAATTCTAAAGAATATAATTGAAGTGGAATAAACTTATTTGAACTATTTTATGTATAAATGAAAGAATACTTACGATTGCCCATACGATAAAACCGGCCAAAATACCGAACAGCAAACAAACAGACAAAATAGGCCAAGTTTGTAGAATCATATTGATCGATGACATCTTTTCGCTCCAAGTGTCAAGATCAAGTTCAACAACTGCAGGTCCCGGAGACTGGAATAACGCTACAAATGGTCTCTGGTATTGAGTCGATTCTTTACGATTAGCAAAAATAGGAAAATACAATTCTGGAGAAGTTGTTCGAAGACTACTTCGAATTTTGATCTCAATTTCTTCAGACGAGGAGAGGTTCATTCTTTGATAGTTGAAGCGCATCTCTGGACAACCACACTTTCGCGAAGCAACATTCATATAGAAAGGCAAATAACCTGCAAGCCCTGTTATGTTGTTTATCTCCAAGCTAAAGTACAAGAATGGGATAAGTTCTATCCAGTTGATAGTGATGTTCTTAATGGGAGGACAAGCCATCGATGCGTTCAGATCTTGAGCCAATGTCATGTTACAACTGATTACAGCGAGCAACCAGATGAGGGCCTTCTTGATCATGGGATGTCGTTTCATCGTAGCAAATATTTTTCTAGCAAATTAGAATACATGACTTTTAGGAAGGAACTCTCGTATTCAGAAGTGAAAAATTCGCCAATTCAAAAAGTTTGTTAAGTATTACAAAATAACTCTCCCAAACTGATCGTCGTTCATGCCCCCTGTTACCTAAATTCCCGTATGTCTATCGATGTTGTAATTGGCTCTCAGAAAGTCGTGTTTGTTGGAAAATTTATTTTGAATTGCTATTCAAGATTTTCGAGGGAGGTTAAGATAATATTTGATAAAACAACTTAATATAGTGTTGAATAGGGAATTTTAAAGCTACTGAAACATCCAAAATTACGTTGTTTGATAAAAATTGAAGACTAGAATTATAAGAATGAAAATAGCTCAAATCTTTCAATTTTCAAAATAGTTTTAAACCAATGTACGCTTACATAGCAACAACATGGTTCATATAGGCCTTTAAACCTTATAATTTTGTCGAACTCTGGACTGATCTAAGTCAGCGCGGAACGGCTAACTCCGGCACAGATCAAACCCTGAAACAACCTCTGGGCTGATGAAAGTCAGGGAACGGCTAACTCACAGATCAAACCCTGAAACAACCTTTGGGCTAATCGAAGTCAGGGCATAGCTAACTCACAGATCAAACCCTGAAACAACGTTTGGGCTGATCTAAGTCGGGGCATGGCTAACTCACAGATCAAACCCTGAAACAACGTTTGGGCTTATCTAAGTCAGGGCATGGGTAACTTACAGAACGAATGGAAATTCAGGTTGTTAGGTTCTGTGGAGGGAGAAGAAAAACCCGAGAAAAACCTGTGCGTCAGTTGATCTAAACCACCCACTAGGGACTAATTGGGCTTGATAACGAGAAGAATCTCACTGCAGAGACCCTGCTGACTGTTACCAAAGCAATCACTGAGTGTTTCCATAATACAAAAGATGACTACTGACGGATTTAACCAGTTAACAAATTCATTCTTTCCAAGAGAATAACGTTCTTTCTTCTAGTAACTTAAAATGTTTCTGGCCACGGTGGCTTTAATTAACACACTTTAATCAGCCCAGAGGTTGTTTCCGGGTTTGATCTGTAATTAACTGACTTAAAGGTTTTAGGCGATTAGAGCGAGGATTAAAATCTTTAATTCAGTCCAAAACTTCCCTCAAAAATGTGATTTTTCTGGTTTAGTTCTTTGGTTGCCGGCCATGAAATGCTAGTTGGCAAACGAGACATCAAACTTCATGTGTCGCACTTCAACAAAAACGGTTCTAGTTTGCTGTCTGTCCGACAGATGGCTTGCTATCGATAGACTGACTGTATTAAATTATCGAAACAAAACAAAATATTCACTATACCACTAAAAAAAGAAAAAAAAGTACACCTTCGGAAACTAAACCTAATTTCTATTATCTTCAAATGAATTTTACTAAACTGGTCACGTATATATACTGGTGAACTCGTCGAAAACCAGTTGAATAATTTTTCATTATAAAGACGATCTTAAAAACTTAAGGCAATTAAAGACGTCTGGAAGTCCATTAAAAAAATGCATTAAAGGAAATATTGAATGGAAACAAAGAGCTGTCGGAATCGTATTCCAGCACAAACATTCAGTTTATTTCAATAATCGATTTTTTCGAAGTTTCGTCGATCAAAAAACGATGGAAATGTTGCAGAAAATGCAGGTGTGGGGACTTGGGACTCCACGTCTGAAATAAATAATAAATCAAAGAGTTACTTAATCAACTCAATATCGTTGCAGCCAAAAACGCTTTGACCACGAATTTTAAGATTACTGGATTAATACGGATTATTCGCCAAATCTCTAATCGAATTCTTATAATATTAACTTTCGCGGATAATTTAAGGTGGCCCTAGTAGTTTTTTCTGGTCACGATTCTGATTTTAAGTCGGCAAATAATCCTACTTTAGGTGAATCGATCTTATTTTCATACCAGATGTTTGACTAGGGTTAAATATTACAATGACGTAATGCAGGTGATTTTAGTTTGGTTACCATGGTAACGTTTCTAATGTACCCTGAACAGGTGGATATAACCGTTTGCAGAAAAATTCGTGCACAAAGCTCGAAATAAAAGTGTAAAAAGAAACCCGGTTCTTTCAGTAGCCCGAAATTGCTTACTTCAATGTCCTTTAAATGATTCAGATTTACGTTCTTGTTATTAAAAAGATTAAGGCTGTAATTCGTAGTAAAGATATCTTAAAGTTACCGACCTGATACCCTTGTTTTTGTTTTCCTCAGCCATTCACACAGGAAGCCCACCAGTACTAAAACTGCGAGCAAAATAGCATTGACGATAAGAAGGATGTGTTGAGAAGGGATACTCGATTCTTGTGGCGGGCTGGTTGATGATGTCTGCAGCTTTTCTTTGGCCTTCAGAATGTACATAATAAGTTAGATCAGTAATATTTATTTGAACTGACTGATTTTATGGTCCTGACTCTCCCTAGCTAGTCACCTTTGCTATGTCCCAAAAGCACAAAAATCTAGCTTAAAAATCTCAGAATCTGATACTCTGATCACGGAAAATTGGTTTAAATTTCTTTACTTTTTACTATCCCAAAAATACGAGAAAAAAAAGTTTGTAATCCACGTAGTATTCTTGAAACAAGAAAATGTTTAGTTGTCTGTAGAACAAACTTTCAATGAGAAAACTGCTGCTATGATGATTGGTTAACTATTGCTGGTTTACGCGTCATAGGCGCCAACTTGGTTGAACGTTTGCTATATCATGACCCAATACGACCAATGTGTCTCCCCCCCCCCCCCCCCCCCCATTCTCTTGGGAAGCACGGGTGGCGGAGCAGTTTTATCGCCCGCCTCTCACCAATGCGACCCGGGTTTAAGTCCCGCCAGGCTCGGTTTTGTATGTGGGTAGAGTTGCTTGTTGGTTCTCTCCTGTGCTTCAATGGTTTTTTCTCCGGGTCCTCCGGTTTTGCTCCCTCCGCAAAAATCAACTTCTAAATTCTAGTTCGATCTTTGGGCTTTTGCCCAGTATGGAACTTAGTGTTCTGTGTGATTGCCAAAGTTAATAGAATGATTGAAAACCAGTACATATGTCAGTGTCGCAAACAGGAATTCGGATAAAACAGGAATAATACATACCATATCGATTTGGTAAAGGTCAATGATTTCTGTTTGTATGCAGGTTAACAAGCGTTTTACAGGCTCATATTGACCAGTTACTGTCATTCCAATAACAAACTGATGGTCAATTCTTTTGACTATTTTGCCGAAATCGTTTGATGATCCGTTTAGGTATTTTTCTGCCATCTTGTAATCGTGCAGCAAGTGATAATCCATGCTTGACTTTCCTGTTCGAGCGTCTTCTTCCATTTCTCTGTAGTTCATATCTAGTACAAAAAAATCATATTGTGCTGTGCGTTAGGACTATTACGTCATATACAGCTATTTCAAAAGCCGGAGATTGATGAAGATTTTG
Organism: Anthopleura sola; assembly: GCA_023349425.1. NCBI lineage: Eukaryota > Metazoa > Cnidaria > Anthozoa > Actiniaria > Actiniidae > Anthopleura > Anthopleura sola. The sequence continues at coordinate 2,014,193 of JALHLI010000025.1, forward strand.
CTGCATTTTGCATGTTGCTTACCGAGCTCGAAATGTATTATATTCATATATAAATGATGTCAGCACAGAAGAAAATATGCTGGGAAAACGTGCAGACAAAGTTTGGAAAAATCCTATATTGTTGTGAGCTTTTGCTAAATGAATTCACGTCACCCATAGTGCATTTCGTGCTTGGCATGCATCATGCAACAAAACCTTCACCAAACTTTTTTGAAATAGCTGAAAAAGGTAGCCGTCAATACGATAAAGGAAGCTGATGAAAAGCTTTTAAAGACATAATACTGGCACCTACTGCTTTAGGCATTATACCAAACACGATGAAACATGAATTTTTGGTAGCTTGCATAATATCTATCACCTATCTACAAACCTTTTCCTTCAATAGACTCTTTGGCTTCGACGTAATGTTTACCCATTTCAGACCACGTGTCATTCTCTAGAGTATCATTTCTTTGTTAAACGGTTGCGCATAAGGAGACACCTGAATATGAATACAACTGAAAGAATCTTATTCTCAAGAGAATGACACGTGGTTTGAAATGAGAAGACAGTAAGTCCAAGGTAAAAAGATATATTCCCTATTAAAAAGAAAAGGGCTGGCTCTTCGACATACCAACATAACGAGCACCAAGATTGAACTCTTGTTGAAAAAATGTCTCCATTTCTGTAGGAACTGCAACCTGTCGAGTGAACAGTGACAAAAATGTCTTTCTAACAGGAAAACGTTCTTGTAGCATTTGCATGAATTATCAAAAAGTATATTTGTTTGATTACAGTGCTTTTCATAATTCTGCGACTTAACCGACTCCAGACGCTTGGCGTTTTGGCTACCGTCATCAAATTTACGACGGGCCGAGTTCGTTCCGATCGCGAGTGATAAAGAAATTCAAGTGTGAAAATGACTGTCTAGTCAAAAATATGAAAAGAGCTGTCAAATAAGAAAAACCTCTGACCTTTTTATCCATCAAGTCAACGGTAGCCATTTGGCTGGAGGTAATATTAGCTGTGATTTGACCAGTAAACATGGACATTACAATAGTCCCAAGAATCATCCAAAAAACTGCGAACATACGACCCCACAAAGTACGGGTTGTCTTATCACCGTATCTGGTAAGAGAAATAGGAAAAAACCATGATTAATTCGGATTATTTCAAACACTGAACTGTATGGTTTAGCTCGACAGGAAACATTCTAACTTACCCTACTGTTGTCATGGTAACGAATGACCACCAGATTCCCACTAGAACACCGTGCGGAAACTTGTCGGGAAAATCTTCTGAATTTTTCTTGTGTTCCTGGTATCAAGTGAAGTTAAATTTTTGTTGTTGTTTTAAGCAAACACGATTGACGTTTTAGCATTAGAAACTGAAAGAGCTATTTATTCTAATGTCTAATTTTCAAATTACTTACAATCGCCCATACGACAAAGCCAGCGAGAATGCCGAACAGCAGACAAACCAACAAAATAGGCCAAGTTTGTAGAACCAAGTTGATTGAAGACATCCTTTTTCGCCAGGAATTAGGATTAAGCTCAATAACCGCAGGTCCCGGAGACTTGAATAACGCTAGGAATGGTCTCTGGTATTGAGTCGATTCCTTACGATTAGCAAAAATAGGAAAGTACAATTCTGGAGCTGTTGTTCGAGGACTGCTTCGAATTTTGATCTCTATTTCTTCAGACGAGGAAATGTTCATTCTTTGATAGTTGAAGCGCATCTCTGGACAGCCACACTTTTGCGAAGCAACATTCATATAGGACGGCAAATAACCTGCAAGCCCTGTTATGTTGTTCAACCTCAAACTAAAGTACAAGAATGGGAATAGTTCTATCCAGTTGATAGTGATGTTCTTAATGGGAGGACAAGCCATCGATGCGTTCAGATCTTGAGCCAATGTCATGCTACAACTGATTACAGCAAGCAACCAGATGAGGGCCTTCTTGAACATGGAATGTCGTTTCATCGTAGCAAATAATTTTTAAGAAGGAATTATCGTATTCAGAAGTGAGAAATTTGCCAATTCAAAAAGTTTGTTAAGTAAGTGATGTTTAGAATAGGAGGACAAGCCATCGATGTACGTGTTTATAGTTCCTGTTACAACTGATACAGTACGAGAACAAACAAGAAGAACTAACCGATCGATAGACCGAGCTCATTTGTGTTGTTCAGTTTTCGGTATAATTACGTTTATGTCATTAGCTGCCAACAACCTGGTAGAGACATTCTCATGAATATTTTATTCTTCTGAATTCTTCTCCAGTCATAATAAAAGCTTACTTTGCATCTGGTGATAATGATATTACATATTTTGTTTTGAGTTAAGTAAGAATTTCTTGCGCTATGATGATTAATTAAATCAAAACAAAAAAGAAAAAGAAATGGTTAATGTATCCAATAACAAAGTTTCTGTGTAATTTCAAACGCACATTTATTCTCAAATAAAGTGTTGAAATCCGATCAAAAAACAACAGAACATTAAGTCTTCTAATTTACTCTATTCTATAAACAGACGGCTGATCTGAGAAAAGTGTTAACCAATCAGAATCGAGGAAAGCTGCAAATTGGGGTATTCGCTATGTACAATTAGTTAAGAAAACACTGCATGCATCTTCGCTTTTCTGTTTAGGTAAAGACCCCTTTCACGTGATGACAAAGCAGCTCAATTTGGAGGACAAAACAAAAGAATTTCAATCTCCTGAGAATTTGAACCTATTGTTTTGTCCTAAAAATTGTGCTGCATTAGACCTTTTCGCTCTATCATTATTTTCGACTTCGTGCGCTTTCAGAGCAATAGGTGCATCAAAGTTTGTACGAAATTTGAACATCTTTAGAATTTGAATAAAAGATACTCGTTCTTCATTGCTTTTGAACAATAGTTGTAGTCAAGTCATCTCAGTTTTGAAGTGACATCTGATTTCTTCGTCACTATTTCAGATCAACTGGCTATATCTAACAGTCAGTATACTTTGGTAAACATTTGTCGCTACTACATGAAGTGCGAATTTTAAAAAGCCTCGACATCAAACCACGTGGATGGTTCTCTCGTCAATATAAATGGACTGGTGAAGTTCAGTAATGCCAGTCCAATGACACCTTTTTTTATTTGTGATCATAGTTTCTTATTGGCTACTTTTGTGCTTTTGTTTTAAATCGGTGCGATTACTTGAATATACTTTTTTAGCTAGCTAGGCTTGGGAGTAATGTATTCCCATTTCAGGCCAGGTGTCATTTTCATGAGAATAAGTTAGATTCTTTGTTTGAGTTGTATCCATATTCATGTGTTTTCTCGTGCATAACTGGAAACAAAGAAATGATACTCAAGAGAATGACATGTGGTCTGAAATGGAAAACATTACGCCCAAGCAAAAAACGTTTTTTATAACAAAAGTCAAAGTTATTACAATGTGTACGATTCTTTCAAAAGTTGCACAGTTCAGCAAGAATCACATTGAATGTTTCCAAGGCGATCGAAATTATTTCTGAAATCTGAAATCTGAGGACGTTTTTTGGAATAGATATATACAGGAATGAAAGTGTACGTATCTTGTTCGATGCAAACAGGAGTTTTGTCACCGAATACTCTCTAGGTTCGGTTTCTGGATTGTTGCAAGTTCTGTTGCAAAAGGTGGTCGTGGTGGAGCTTGCTCTACATCTGAAATATAGATAATTCCACAATTAATCTTTAATTCTTTTGATTATGTTGATTAAAGCTCATGACGGTGATGTTAATCTTTAATGATAATGATGATAATATATTTAACAAATAGAAAACGTTTGCCGTGTTTACATAGCCTGATATAAACTCGAGGGAAGTTTGGGAGAAGTCGAGAGCTGTTGTGTAAAACCGAGCCGCAGGTGATGATGATAATGTTGATGATAATGATGATGATAGTTCATGATGGTAATGATGTTATTAAAAATGACGATGAAGATAGATATAATAAAGATGATATTCATAATAATGAAACAATGGATAATGATGATTATGATGATTGTGATGATACGTACATGACAGTGAGATTGATAATGATGATGTAACAAAATAGGATGTGACAAGATGTAAAGATATTGATAATCAAATGATAAAATGGATAATGATGATTATTATTATTATTATTATTATTATTATTATACCGATGATTATGATGAAGGTACATACATGATGATGGTGATGTTGATAATGATGATGATATGACATGATAGGATGTGACAAGCTGTAAAGATATTCATTTGATAATCAAATAATACAATGGAAAAAGATAGCAAGATTACCGATTACTGACGGCGTTAAAGGTTTTCTCGTGCGTACACACTTCAACAAGAAACCAAAAAAAATACACAGGACCAAAGTACCTCCACTGACTATCAGGAGAATGTCTTGAGAAGTGAGACCAGTTTCTTCTTTATTGGTAGACGACGAGGAAGAGCTTGGTTTTTCTAATTTCTCCTTGGCCTATAGATAATGATGAGAGGATAACTAGCTGTAAGCTAGTGTGGGCTGCGTCGGTGTTTCTAATGAAACAGTTGTGATAAAAAACTAAATTTACACCGTAAAAAATAAGAAAGATAATGATGATTTACTTATAATGTCAGAATGACTTGCTCTAATTGATTGTACACGAACGAATATGGTGGATTTTGTATGACTGCGAAAATACGTGGCACAAAACTGACGACACCCTTTAATTTGGACCAATAGTTAATAGAGTGGAATGGTTGGAAACCTATTATGCTATGCTTTTGTTTGGCGAGCGATGTTGAAACGTACCAGCACGTAACACTGACCATGCACAATGAAACTAAGCAAGTATGGCTAAAAATACTAGTTTTCGTATATTGAGCTCAACCTTTGTGCGGGTTGCGGGTTGCGGGCCAAAATTTGCAGGTTGCAGGCCAAAATTTGCGGGCTTCACAAAAATATTAGTAAAAGCACGGCAACGTTACAGTCACGTCACGTAAAAATGTGAATGTAAATCAACTTTTATTTAGAGAGGGTCACAATCGCAACTGATAAACTTATGGCCCTCTATGTTTAACGTCTCTAAGTGAGACATGACCACCATTTAAGTGGCCATCCAAGCCACAGCAAAGGTCTAACCATTTGCAGAAATTTTTAGAGCAAAGTCAGCACCTTCTCCTCAGATATCTTAAGACCCTGAATGTGGGTCCGCCCCCGGGGATTTGAACCCACGACCTCCTGCACCAACTGAGCCAACCAGGAGAATGTTGGCTCAGTCTCCGCCGTATGTAACGTAAATTGTCCCAGTCATACGAAATATGTGCCAATACTTACAAGGAAGATTTGGAAGATATCAATAACTTCTCTTTGTATGCAGGTTAACATGCTTTCCACAGGCTCATAGTTACCAGTCACTGTCATCCCAATATCAAAATGACGGTCAATGATTTTGACTACTTTTGCGTCTGTCGCTGTTGCCAGCCATTCCCGTGCCATGTTATAGTCGTGTATCATGAAGTAGTCAATGGTCATCACCTCAGATGATTTTTCTCGCATTTCATTGTAGGTCATTTCCACTGAATAGGTAATAAATTGAAAAGAGACTTCTTGCTTAGCAGGCTGCACACTAACCAACCAAGCCACACTTGCTCCTTGAAACAAGCGTGTGAAGTCACTGAGGATCAAACTATGGACCTCTTGCTTAGCAGGCAGCATACTAAGCAACCAAGCCACACTTGCTCCTTGAAACAAATGTGTGAGGTCAGTGAAGATCAAACTATGGATCTCTTTTTAGCAGGCAGCACACTAAACAACCAAGCCACCACACTTGCTCCTTGAAACAAGTGTGTGAAGTCACTGAGGATCAAACTCTGGACCTCTTGCTTAGCAGGCAGCACACTAACCAACCAAGCCACACTTGCTCCTTGAAACAAGTGTGTGAGTTCACTGAAGATCAAACTATTGATCTCTTGCTTAGCAGGCAGCACACTAACCAACCAAGCCACACTTGCTCCTTAAAACAAGTGTGTGAGGTCACTGAGGAGGAAACTATGGATCTCTTGCTTAGCAGGCAGCACACTAACCAACCAAGACACACTTGCTCCTTAAAACAAGTGTGTAAGGTCACTGAGGATCAAACTATATACCTCTTGCTTAGCAGGCTGCACATTAACCAACCAAGCCACACTTGCTCCTCAAAACAAGTGTGTGAGGTCCTGAGGATCAAACTATGGACCTCTTGCTTAGCAGGCAGCACACTAGGCAACCAAGCCACACTTGCTCCTTGAAATAAGTGTGTGAGTTTACTGAGGATCAAACTATGGACCTCTTGCTTAGCAGGCAGCACACTAACCAACCAAGCCACACTTGCTCCTTAAAACAAGTGTGTAAGGTCACTGATGAACAAATTCTTGCTTAGCAGGCAGCACACTATTTCGTCACCTATAATTTCACACTTATATATTGTGATTTTCACTTAAATGTTATGTTTACGTTTTCTATCAGTATTCTCATCTTATCTTACCAATAGTACGAGCCCCAAGGTTCATTCCTTGTTCGATAAATGTCTTCATTCCTTTTGGAGAAGCGACCTTTCAACACAAAAATAAATATTTGGTCGTTAATTGTTTCCTGGAATTCAATTTTTGGTTAAAGATCTAGACTTCACAAATGATACTGACATAAGAGTATATAGAGAGATGACAAATAAGCATGGGCAAATAGTTTAGGTTCTGAAGGAAACATACCTTCAGATCATTCAAATTTTAACGAACGCTGAAACAACCACTGGGCTGATCTAAGTCAGGGCACGGCTAACTCACAGATCGAACCCTGAAACAACCTCTGGGATGATCAAAGTCAGGGCACGACTAATTCACAGATTGAACCCTGAAACAACCTCTGGGATGATCAAAGTCAGGACACGACTAATTCACAGTTCGAATTGGAATCGAGCCCGATACCCTATACTACCGTAACTTACGCCTCCCCTTCTTCCTTAATTCCCGAATAATGCCATTTTAAAATAATTTACAAAGGCCAAATAGTATACCTTAGTATCCATTAAGTCAACAATAGCCATTTTGCTGGATGTAATATTAGCTGTGATTTGACCAGTAAACATGGACATTACAATAGTCCCAAGAACCATCCAAAAAACTGCGAACATACGACCCCACAAAGTACGGGTTGTCTTATCACCGTATCTGAAGGAAAACAAAACATTTGTATAAACCCATTGCCATTGTTCTACGAGGGGAGCAATTAATAGCTAGTGGCCAAGAAAACTTCTCATTCCATGATCACTGATTGAAATTTAGAAATTGAGAAATTGAGAAAGAGAAAAAAATCTCGGAACACAGAACAGAACCAACGAGCTATTCTAGTCACATATGATTGCGAGTTCGGGTCTGAGCTATGACTATGGCGATGAGAGGCGGTTTATTAGCAGAATACACCACCCGCCTGCTTCTTCATAAATACACTAAACAATGCGTTATTACAGTGCGGACACGCGAACCATGAACACTTCGGGGTTTCTTTTTGACATTTTTTCATAACTATCCAATCAGTGCTCTCCTTAAAAAGAAAGGTATGAACCACTTTTTAGGCGCCATCCAATCACAACAAACAACAGAAAATCTTAAGAACTTTATTTTTAACTTTCTCATGTGAACTTATGAACTGCTAAATCATATAAAATATGCCCTTTGTTATGATTGGATGATGCCAAAAAAATGGTTGATCCCGCTTTTTCTATGGAGAGTGCTGATTGAATAGTTTTGAAAAATGTTTAAAAAAAGCTTGAAGAGTTCATGGTTCGAATGTCCTCACTAGGCGTAATACATCAATAGCTGGGTTTCAATCAGCTGATAAAAGTCTTTGAATCTCATTATCTGCTCAAAATGGTGGTCAAACACTGACCACCATATGTTGTCAACCAGAAAGAATTCTATTGAAAACTTGTGATTCAGCTGAGGAACACTCCGCACGAGACAGGAAATGACGTTAAGTGAAACCCAGCCATATCGAAATATAACTGAAGCAATTTGCATAATCTTAAAGAAATTTGTGCCAGTTGGATGGAAAATATAATAATAAACGTAGATCGGAAAACACTACGCGGACATGTTTCAGATACGCCCAAATGAAGACTAAATCTATAATATGTAGTTTCTGTCCTCGATAACTTGAAACTCTAACTTGGGAATAACTTTTAAACACCCAAAGCTGCAATAACGCAAGCCTTTATTTATTTTCATGGATACTCACAGGAGAAAAGCTTTTCCAAGTTATGATTCAAATTGGGTAAATTTTCGAGTTTCTGCTAGAACACTGAAGTTAGCACTGAAAATAGTTTTTCAAATGAAATTTCAAAAGAATATTTTATAAGCCAAATTTAAGTAAGTGAAGACAATAAATAATTAACAGTTTGAATGTTATCGACTATTAGATTTCACTTCAGTGTCTATTCAATTGGTTCAAAGCAAAGTCCTTACCCCACTGTTGTCATGGTAACGAATGACCACCAGATGCCAGCCAGTGCACCGTGAGGGAATGTAGCGGGGAATTCTTCAGGATTTTTTCGATGTTCCTGTACGAAAGCGATTAGAGCAAGTTATGTTGGAGTATACGGTTAACATAAAAGTTAATACAAATACTTACGATTGCCCACACGATAAAGCCAGCCAGCAAACCGAACAACAAACAAACAGACAAAATAGGCCAAGTCTTTAGAATCATGTTGATCGATGACTTCTTGTCATTCCAAGTGTCAAGATCAAGCTCAACTACTGCAGGTCCCGGCGATCGAAAAAGTGGTAGAAATGGTCTCTGGTATTGAGTCGATTCTTTGTGATTAGCAAAAATAGGAAAGTACAATTCTGGAGCTGTTGTTCGAGGACTGCTGCGAATTTTGATCTCTATTTCTTCAGACGAGGAAATGTTCATTCTTTGATAGTTGAAGCGCATCTCTGGACAACCACACTTTTGCGAAGCAACATTCATATAGAAAGGCAAATAACCTGTCAGTCCTGTTATGTTGTTTATCTCCAAGCTAAAGTACAAGAATGGGATAAGTTCTATCCAGTTAATAGTGATGTTCATTATGGGAGGACAAGCCATCGATGAGTTCAGAGCCAAGGTCATGTCCCATACGACTACAGCAACCAGAATTCAGGAAAACCTTTCGTCAAGACAGAGGTCAGGTGTGTGGGATAGTCGCGAGGCAAACCATAGGCACGATATTTAAACTCTGTCTTTGAACATTTTTTGTAAGATTGACTGACCGAAGGAAGTCTGAGCGGCATGGATAATGACTAATGTTTTGATATGGCAATCCTTAATGACGTTTATAGATCCTATTGATGTTTTGTCGTGTTGTTTTTTCATATTGATTAAAAAGTGTATTATGTCTTTAACGAATAAGAGACGATAAGGCACAACAATGAAGATCAATGAGCATAACACAGGAATAAACCCCCAGTTAGGAACTCATTAATATGTTTGTACTTCAAGAATCGCTAATATTATCGGATACTTTCCTAAAAAGTATATCAAAATGAAGTATATAGAAAGGCAAATTAGTACTGAAACTATTTTCCTATGGACATTGAGCATTTTCTGCGATTAAAACTGAGTGTCGATATTTTTGTTTTAATTACAAGTTATTTAAAATTTAGGATGATATGAACTAAAATATCATCCTACTGTGCTGAGTGCTTAGGCTTGAATGCCTAACAGCTTTACGATTATTAATATTCATCACCCCAACAGATGATCGATTTGGTAAGCCTGCACGAGAATATTAAAGCCTTAAATTCAAATAGCTGTTATTACGGATGCATGCATGCAAATGAGATATTCTTTTGGTTTTAGGAATCATAGAAATGAGGCTATCGAGTCGATGTCAAAATTCAAAATTTATTTCAACAATGTCAATAAAAAGTATTTTCCATCGGAGATTTATAACAACAAAAAGACTAAAATGGTTTTAGAAATGTTTTACGTTTTGAAAGACAGCTTTTGTAGGTATCTATTTTAAGATCATTCTACCTGCAGTAACTTATGGACTTATAATTTGGGGAAATTGTAACAAGACTCTATTGGACTCCATAGAAAGAACACATTACAGAGCAGCACGAATCATCAACAACAGTTTATCCGCATTTTGATTCCACAAGGCTTTGCGATATCTATTTTTAGTAACCATGAAAAATGCTATTACAACCATTCAACCTGTGACAGACAGACAACTTTCTTAGTAAGCAACATAATACTAAGAAGTCTACAAACAAGACTTGAAATTCCTCTTAAATGTTTGAAACGTTTCTTATCATACATCGTTTACATCCTTCATATCTATTTCACAGGGATTGAAATCAGTTGAACAAATCAATCGTAGCTAGAAAATGTGACACACCCTGTTGATTACTAAGTTCCTATTTTAGTGATCTTAAAAATACTTTTACATTTGAAGTCATATAACAAATGATATGCATTAATAGATCAGTTTCTAACATATTGCATAGTAAAGGTATGAGAAATCCCAAAAAATCCTTACATTTTTTATAAATGAACTGAAAGGAAATTTAACTGGTTTTCATATAAATCTAATCCATTTGTATACACAGTTACACTTCAACTGAAAAATGGTTTAGGGGGCTTATTGACTTGGTCACGCGTCTAACTTTGGGGGAGAGTAATAACAGGCTCGTATATAGAGATTTTATTGATATATTTTTAACAGATTGATTCGCTTGTGTGAGGGGGGTGGGGTTTAAAAGAGGGGATCTATTTTTTTTTTTTTGGGGGGGGGGGGGGATTAGAGAGGAGGACTGAATACAAAATAACGGTAAAATCGAAACTTTTGGAGGCATTTCTGTGATTTCTTTGAATCGATTCTGGACCACGTCTTGCCAATATTCAGCTTACGGCAACTTATTTGCGTTCTTTGACGTATTACAAATTTATATAAGTTTTGGTTTCTTACCGGCGTATGCACATGACATTGTAGTAGAATGTTTGACTGTTATGGACATGCGACGGTCTTTTACATGCGCTCAGACAGCTATTCATGGCAAACTATAATTCGAAATAAATATATATTAACATTTTTTCAGACAAGTCTTATGAGACATCTTTTAACATTTTATAAGCTAAAACTCAAAAAGCGTGTTTTTTCGCTCTTCAGAACTTGTACTTACAATTTTGTCTTGAAATTATATTGAAACTTGTCGACAGAAACCTTGGCCGCTTTCGTCTCTTCATATTACCGTTACAACTGACTATGCAAATTCTCGATTAAATTTCTTAAGTCTCGTGGGACAGACCATCACATACATGTTCTTAATGAACAGAACAGTTCATTGTATTTCTGTTATTTCAAAGCTGAAAAAATGTGTCGTATATTACTTTTATTCAAAGATTCATTTCTCTTGGGAGGGGAACAAGAAAACGTAGCAAGCAAATGCATACAAAGAATGGTCTCGTGAGTATGACTTTAAATTCTAAATCGGTTAGAGAATAAACACTCGCGCTTTATGGGATTTAAAGTTCCTCGCAATAATAGAAAGCCACTCGGGCTTCGCCATAGCTTTCTATCAATGCTCGGAGCTCTATATCCCATAAAGCACTCGCGGTTATTCTCTAACCCTTACTTAATCGGTATTATTCTATTGAATTGCTGTGTGTTTCAGGGCACAATATCATTCTTTCAACTCGGTGAAAACGCTCTATAACCAAAATTTCATTTTGATATATATAAAAAGGCTTATTTGGCAGTGAGCAGTTTCGATCCTGAAATAGATATAGTTATTTCATTACTCGTTAAAACGCATTAGTAACGTAGTTAAAGCTGTTGTCGTACTAGAAAAGTAGGATAAAAGGTTGTTCTCTACAGTAAAGGAAAACTGGGTTTCAATCAGCTGATAAAAGTCAAACACTGACCACCATGTGCTGTCAACCAGAAAGAATTCTAGTGAAAACTTGTGATTCAGCTGATGAACATTCCGCACGAGACAGGAAATGACGTCAAGTGAAACCCAGCTATTAACTTGGTGATTTGGCGAGTCTTGGAATGTTCATCATTGAGCTCTAGAATACTTGCACAGGCAACCCAGTGAAAGCTCCAAGAGCGTCTAGTTGAAGAATAAATGGCTAAACGAAGAAGATGCCAAAGAACTTTCTAGTTTCCTTAATACGATATGTTTCCCATGATCCTTACCGTTCTTAGGCTGCAGTGCAAAGAAACCTCCAGTTATCGCCAAGCATTCTATTCCAAGAATTCCTTGTTAGACTGTGCATATTTTCTACGCAATAGATCTTCGTACAATACCGCTGTGTGTTTATTAAGAACCGAGTTTCAATTATCAGGGATAACCTCATTTCAGTGCCAAAACACTCACAATTAACAACAGCACAAAACTATAAAATTCCTCGAACCCTTACTGAAATACATAAATATTCTACTTAAAATCGAGGCTAACACTGCTCAAATGAATCTTGACAAGATGACCGACAAGACGATTCGTGGACAGCCGCTGCACAGCTAAACAAAGAAGAACACTGCAACCCACAGAGACGTCATGTCACAGAGACAGGTACACTAGTACTGCGCATGACTGGAAACAGCTGATGCAACACCATTGTAAGCAAGTGTAACAGGCGACGTAAAGTGTAGTTCGATCAGCCCCTTTAGGGATTATTTTGAGAAGTAAGTGTACCAGTGGTATCTTGAGATTTTTTTATACAAAAAAAAAAACCAAAAAAAACAATTCGTTATGATTACGAACTATTCCGACTATTTCCTATGTTCCTGCGCAATCCACAGATAAAGTAAGAAATAAAAGATAAGTGCACAGAGCAACTCCCAAACCAATAAGCTAACAAAAAAGTAGATGTTTCAAGCGAAGCCTGTCTGTGTTAGTTCAGCTGGCGTAGGCTGGTAAACCCTTCCTTTACATTGACTAGTACACTAGTATTATCCTTTGTTCATAAAGTGGTCAGATATTGTACCTTAACAATGGACTTGCGGATTGTAATTCTTACGGTAGTCGCTGTTTGTGTTGTTGAGCGGGTTGCATCGTACAGGTAAGCATTCTTACAGTTCTTGTGTTTGCTTTGATTGTCATTCTTTTCCCAAAATTTCAACCTTTAAATTTTATCGATACCATGAATGTACCTATGGGCTGATCAAAGTAAAGGCACGGCTAACTCACAAATCGAATCCTAAATTAACCTAGCTGACATAAGTCAGGGCATTGCTACTCTCAGATCGAACCCTCAAACAACTTCTGTGCTGATCTAAGTCAGGGTACAGATCGAATTGGAATTTAGCGTGATCAGTTGTGAATGATAAATGGAAAACCTGAGAACCTGAAGAAAACCACTCAAATCAAGAGAGAGACCTAACAAACTCTACTCACATGTGATGCCAAGTCAAGGAAACGAACCTGAGACCCAGAGATGAGAGGCGAGTGCGCTACCGTTATGTCACTCATGATTTTCCAATACTCTGGTACAAAACCGCACCCAAATATGCTTATATAATATATAGTAGAAAAATACGTTGATCATCGTTTGGTTTCAGAATCAATGAACGCGCTCTTCCAAATCGCCAGCTACTCGTCGGTTACTGGGGACAGAACTCTGCTGGACCTAAGTTTGGAAAATGGAAGTACGAAAAAGACCTGAGACACTTCTGTAACAACTTTAACTTCGATATCTACGTTATTGCCTTCGTACACAGGCTCTTTGATCCTCGTCACGCAGGTAGAACTGACCTTTAGGCCCAGGTGAAATTTCGATCTTCTAATGAGTCGAACGCATTGAAAAAATAGATAAGGCGGTGTTCTTTGATGTCATAAGGTTCGGCTCATGAGAAGATCGACGTTTGAAATGTTCCTTAGGTGACCCACTAAAGGACTGAACGATCATTATCTATCAACTGCGGAGGATGTTTGTTGCAACATCATAAAGATTAATCGATCCCTCCCCTAAGAGGCACTATCTTTTATGATCCCCCTTAGTTGCTAGTGGTAGCTAATTTTTCATTTTTGAATCCCCCTTTAATGGACCCCTCGCTTGTGCGTGACGTTAAATCAGCTCAATTTGGAGGTCAAACCAAAATAATTTCAATCTCCTGAGAATTAGAAATCTATAATTTTCTCCTGCAAAATGAGCTTTATTCGGAAGTGCTGCAAGGGGTTTATAGCCGACAAGGAAAAACTGACCCTCTCTCGAGTCGTATAAAAACCATGTGATCCCCTCTTGATCCTCCCTACCCCTCCTGCCCACGCAGTGAATCCTCCTAACTCCCCTGTCCGCAATAAATTATTACCATTCCCTAAATGAATGAATAAGGAATTAAAAAGAATGTTTTTTTTTTCCTTTTTTTTTTTACAGATAGATTGCCAGGAATGAATTTCGCCCATCACTGTAGCTATGTACCCGATCCAAAGTACCCTGGTATATACGAGTGTGCGTCAATCGGTGGGGCTATACGAGACTGTCAAAAACTCGGCAAGAAATTTCTTATCTCTCTTGGTGGAGATACGTGCGATGGTACTCTAGGAAGTGCTGCTAATGCACGTTTTCTGGCAAAGAATATCTGGAATATGTTCCTTGGTGGTCAGGAATTGCCAGGAAAAAGACCATTCCTAAGGTAAATACAATGTCCCTTCAAAACCTTCAACCGAAGTCAGTGCACGGCTAACTCACAGATCGAACCCTGAAACAAACTCTGGGCTGATCTAAGTCAAGGCATGGCTTACTCACAGATGGAATTGGAATTTATCGTGTTAGGCCTTTTGCGGAGGGAGGAAAACCGGAGAACCCGGAGGAAAACGTCAAAAAAAAAAAAAAAAAAAAAAGTCAAGAGAGAGACCTAACAAACTGTACTCACTTGTGATGTTGTTTTTGTGTAATATTCAGTGCTGTATTGGATGGTGTTGATCTTGACATTGAGATCGGTAGTTACAAGTATTACCCAGACTTTGTGAAGGAGTTACGTCGCCTGATGAGAACAGACTCGAACAAAAAATATCTGATAACAGCTGCGCCACAGTGTCCTTACCCTGACGCCTGGATGGGACCTGTCAACCCTGGAACAGCACTAAAAGGTACATTCAGCGATAAATGACACCCCCCGGGGTACGGGGACTCCGGGGGTAAAGTATCGGTAGTAATTTCCAAAAACACCCCTAAAAGATACCTAGTTTTTTCAAAAGGGCGTAGCTTGGCAAATTTTAACCCCTAAGAGATACCACAAAAATAATACTATTAAAAAATACTTTAAATTACATTGAGTAATATTCTGAGTTTACGAAGGCATACGTATTGCGTTATTATGCAATGGGCTAGTTCCTTTTTCAACACCCTAAAAGATACCAGAAAGTGCTGATTTGCTAAACCTCAAATTTAAGACCCTAAAAGATACCAAATCGCTGATTTTTACCCCTAAGAGATACGACGAGCATACCCGACACTTTACCCCCGGAGTCCCCCCCCCCCCCGGGAATAATATTCACTGTTTACCTCTCACCTTTGCAGACTCGGGTTTTATTTCTTGACTCGACATCGCATGTGAGTAGAGTTTGTTAGGTCTTTCCCTTGACTCGAGAGTTTTTCTCCGAGCCAGTTTTCCTCCATAAAAGCCAACGTTCCTTGCTCTGACTTAGATCAGACAAATGATTGCTTCAGGTTTCGAACAAACTTGAATGTTTTTCTCGTTGGTGAACAAATAGCTGTTATTACGGATGCATACAAATGAGATATTCTTTTGTTTTAAGAATCATACCAGAAGCTATCGGGTCGATACAAGGCTTGTTGTCTCATTTGCGTCTCATTTGCATGCATCCATTATAACAGCTATTTGTTTCACATTACAGTCAAAACGTCTCAAGCGTACCCCTCTAGGCACCATTATTGATTTCACTATTGAAAATTGAGTTAATTATTTACTCTCAGCTTTCATTAATAAATAGAAGACTCCAAACTTCACACTCAGTCCACAATAAAATTCTAAGGGATGGCCTTTCGGGGGATTTTTCTACCTTGGCATGGCAATTGTTGAAGAATCCAACCAAAGCTGAAGTAGATAATCTATTTTCAAGTTTGGAGTCAGAATAATGAACTCAATATTCGAATAATGAATTCATTAATGGATTCTAGGGAGGTAAGCTTGAACCGTTTTGACTGTAAGTACTCACACAGACACTACCACCACATTCACCATACTGATTGACAAAGGATATCGTTATTCATTCCAGAGGTTGGACATGAATTCGACTATCTGTTCATCCAGTTTTACAACAATTACTGCTACCCTGGCAGTCAGTATTACGTATCTGTGATGGATCAGTGGTTAAAGTGGACAAACAGCATCAATAATGGACCACTCATTCTACTGGGCTTACCATCTGGTGTAGGAGGGGCAGGGAAGCCCGAGTACTACTTCCCACCTGATCAGCTTGCTGTGGCATACAAGGTAAATAACTCTCATGTGGTAACATGAGGTGTCCTTGAAACTACCCAAAATGCTTTGCTTTGTTTGAATGACGTCATTTCCGGTAACATAATTGAATTAAGTTACATGTTTAACAGAAAACTAATAAGTTAACAAACAAAGTCAAGAGACCTTTTTAAATTGGGTGCCGGTAATACTTTCTTATTTCAGACCATGTGTCATTTTCTTGAGAATAAAATTCTTTGTTTGAGTTGTATCCATATTCATGTGTCTTCTCATGTGCAAACGTTACAGCGCGACGCGCAGAAGTATGACCACTTTTAATGTATTCACATACTTCTATACACGGGATTTTTGCTCCAAACGAGCTTTTACACGCCTTATTTGGTAAAACCAGACAGCTTCGCATCAATTGTGTCGGTTTAAAGTACAAAATCCCGTGCATAGAAGTATGCGAATACATTAAATGTGGTCATACTTTTGAGCGTCGCGCTGTAAACAAATAAATGATACTCTAAGGAATGACACGTGGTCTAAAATAGGAAAACATTACGCCCAAGGTAAAGAGACTAACACATAAATACATACACGTTCCTTCAGCTACGTGGCTGGTATCCCAGGAAGCCGGTGTGCACTTTGTCCCCTCTCTCCATCAGGGCTCTGTTTTAAGAGTATTCAAAGCTGAAGCTACACGGATTAGAGAGAAGTCAAAACAGACGTGGAGATCCTCATGATCAAACCGTGGACCTCAAGCTCTGAAGGCCGCGCACTAACCAACCTAACCAACTGAGCTACGCCTGCTAATAAGTAATCATTTAAGATTATTCCATTTTTCCTTCCATCGCTAGAAAATTCGCGACAAGCCTGGTGTAGGTGGCTTGATGTTTTGGGAGTGTTCCTGGGATCAAAACAACATTATCAACGGTAAACACTACAGTGAGTACGCATTTGAACTGGTCAGTGGTGGTTCCATAATTCCTCCTACGCAGGCGCCATCTACTAACCCACCACAAGTCACGACGACAAAACCGCCCGTGGTGACTACACAGTCTCCTGGAACTACTGCTAAACCTACTACAAGCACGTCTACTGGTGAGACAATATTATACGCAAATACTGCATGAAACATTAAAGGTGCTCCCATTAAATGATTATGTTTGTATATTCTCTTCCCAGGTTCAGTGGACTGTTCCTCGTCACCAGATGGGTATTACCCTGACCAAGCAAGCTGCAGCAAGTACATTGTATGTGCTTCAGGTGTAGCCTACCACAAGAGCTGCCCACCTGGACTGAACTACAACAAGGTCAAGAAGTATTGTGATTGGCCACAGAATGTGCAGTGCTAATCAGTCCCAGATAAAAGGTTGATGTACTGCATTAGCTAGATGAAGTGCTATCACTGTTTTCATTACTACGCGCTGATCAGGAGTGCTTCTCATTTAAACGAATCCATCCGCTTGGAAATTTACGCGTCTACCTACCGAAAAAAGCGGGAAACTTAGGCTTCCGACAAATGGTACACTCGCCCACCGGAAGAACAAAAAAGAGCGGGAAAAGTGGATTACCTCAATCGGAAGACCAAGTTTTCCTGAACATTCCGATCGGAATCACACACACACACACACCATTTGCTTTCCAGACTGGAATTTCCGGTTTTTCCGGGTTAATGGTAAACACCCCGAGACAGACATCACGACAGTTACATCAGGTAAATGGGCAATAGATTACAGTCAATCAACTAAATCGTGAGGGTAGCTGAAGTTAGATGGGAGCAGGGGAGATGTACATGGGAACGATTTCTTTGATTGCCTTATTCCCTGTCGCGACTTTTGTCTCGATCAGCGAGTAGCAATGAAAACAGTGCGGTTATAACACTCTACTGATCATTGATCTATAAATGTTATCTATTTACTGATTCAAATCTATGTTAAAATAAACAGATAGCTAACAGATCTATATTTTAGTTGCTTTTTTTCACTCGTGATTCGAGATAACTGACTGGGGAAAATCAATTTTATTAAAACTAATAATTTTTCTTGGAAAATATTATAGCACAAATAGACCTCTTGCAGCACGTCGGAATGCAGCTCAATTTGGAGACAAAAATTAGGTTTCAATAGACCTTTTTACTGATACGGCAAACATCTTAAATTAATTACGGGATGCCAAGAAGGCAAACGTAGAAATATTTATAAAGCATAGATCAGAATGGCGGGGTTAATTTCTCGAGCTCAAATAATTTTATACTTTATTGTTTCACATATCGCTCCAACTACCAGCAATTTCAATTGGTTTTTAGATGTGTTTCTTATTATATGTTGTGCATACTATAAATTTTCCCAAAATTTTCCCCTCGGTATCCCATAATGTTTTACTCAAAACATTAGAATCCAAGATGGCCGCCGTATCGGTAGAAAGTTCTATTCTCAGGAGATTGGAGTTCTTTTGTTTTTCCTTCAAATTGAGCAACTTTGACGCCACTTTAAAGGGTCTACTGTCTAACTATTATTCTATCAAATCTAAATCATACAGTTAAACCTGTCATTATAGCAATTACCGCATTTTTCCTTATAATAACTATCAATTTCGAGAAATCAAAATACAAAAAATATTTAAAAACTACAAAAAATAAGACTCCTTTATCAGTTGTGTTCTTGGCACAATGATCATGAGTCGATACAAAATTAAAATAGATAAAAAATAATTTCAAAAAAACATAAAAATATCTCTAAAACAAACTTATCACTAAAGTACCTACAAAAAAATCAAATTCACCACTTTCACATTCCCATAATGCTTTGCGTTTTTGGGGGGCAACACAGCAAAAATTATTTGAAAATTCAAAACTTTGTGTGCAGATGTTGAGGAAATTTGAGCATTATTATTGGAAAATCCAGTATCAGTTTAATCAGAGTTAATTCCACACGCATGGAAGAATGAAACATTTGGTGTTACCGACAATGTATTGACTTACCAAGAAATGCCATGACTTTTACTCGTAAACCTGTTCAAATTTCTTTCTTTCTGGTTTTTGTGAATTCTGATAGAATCTATCATAGATGCATAAGTGTTTATGGATGTTTTTTTTCCAATTCTTATTAATCTCCATGGTAATATTAACGGTTTTGTCACGTTTTAAACACGCAAAGTATTATGGGGATGTGAAAGGGGTGAACAGCGTCAGCATCAGTTAGTCATAATGTTTATCTATCCGGGTCTAGAACCTCTTGTTCGAAAGCAAGGCACCCTTTATACAGCCAAAGCAAATGAACAACATGGCTCCTCCTTTGTGCTTTCCAAACCTGTGATTTTCTGCAGCACTTTGACCGCGTCAGGCCTTTCTATCTCGCAGAATATTTCTTCTATTCGTGACAGGGGTATTTTCTCCGACATTGTCATCTCCCACAAGTCTATCACTTCATCAGTTGGGCTTCTTATCTTGGTGTTTCCCTTCAAATTATTAATATAAACTTTGCCCAATCCCAGTTTTTCTGCCAAACGTCTCCAGTCGTTAAAGAACGGGTCTTCTGGGTCCAGGAGATGACAGAGTTTACGGCGGATTTCGATGGGAATGTTGTACCTTGCATCTTTTTGACAGCCATTTGCTTGGGATTCATACCCAGATGAAGCCCTTCGGGGAGCCTAGTGTAAGATATATCATTACACAATTAATGTAGGACAGAATCATTAACCAGCAATTGAAGCAAAGACCGAGTTAAGGTGCCAGAGTATTTTGACTGGATTAGAGTAAACTTCGGGAATCGAGTGTGGTGTAGCAGTAGTGCACTCACCTCTCACCTCTGGGGTCTCGGGTTCGATTCCCAGACTCGACCTAACATGTGAGTAGAGTTTGTTAAGTCTCCCAGAGCAAAACGCTAAATTCCAAGTCGTTTCAAGGAGTGAGTTAAATTTGAGGGTTTTTTCAACTCGATCACTCTTTGTAATTATCATACCTGTCTTTTATTGTCCATCAAATTTACTCTACCATTAGAATATGCCACAGTATATTGCTACATTAACCCCGGGGGACACTCCCTTATAAAGTTGGTAGGTATGCTCGACGGACCTTTTAGGGTCGAAAATAAAACCCTCTGGTACCTTTTAGGGTCTCGAAATGACGCCGTACCTTTTAGGGTCAATATTCTTTTATATGATAAATATATCTGAATATATGACAATACTTTGTAAAAGTCCGGGAATGTTCGGAAAGCGAAGTGTATTTGATGAAATTAGTGTATATTTATCAATTTTAAATTAAAAAAACTGTTAAATGTGGTCGTACCTTTTAGGGTCTGGAATCGATACCTGAATTAATTTATGCGTACCTTTTAGGGTCATTTTTCAATCCCATTTTATAAGGGAGTCCCCCCCCCCCCCCCCCCCCCCCCGGGACATTAACATAATTCATTGGTAAACATAGCAACTAACCTGGATACAAAAGGACACTAGTACTTCAACACCTGCGTCAGACTCTTCTTGTCTGGCATCAAAGGTGCTTCGAAATTTTAACACTTGTGGAGAATCGGGTGCAAAGATGAAAGATACGTTAGGTGACTGTTCTGTGCACTGCCAGATGTCATTGAAAGGTATGGACTAAAAAGGAGAGAAAATACAGATGTTGTCAGCAAAGTATTGCATTGGTTTATGACGGCAACTACTCAAGTATTCATGGATAATTATAAGAAACATAGGTTAAACCTTGAGCTGGAGAGCGCTTGGAACAAGGGAAAGAAGATTATTTTATATAAATGTCATAAACTACTCACAGCCACGGTACGGAACTTAAATAAATAAACTTTGTATATAGAAGTTAACACTTGACAGTAATTCAACTGATAAACTCGTGGTCCTCTTTTAACCACAGGTAGCCCAAGCTATATATCAATGTTTTATTGCATACTTTATGGTTTCCTGACGGTTTGGTTGTATTTTAGGGCGATTTTTAGGAAATTTCATCTCCTCCCTAAAGACGAAGTCAAGGTAGGAATCCTCGGACTCGGGTGCTTTGGTTTAACAGGCCGTAAATCGCCAGAAATCTGTTCCACAGCGAGCTTTTCACCAGCTACCCTTGGCCCAATAAATATCCAACACATCTAATCCGAAAATGGCCATATCGCTTCACTTCTTCCCATCGAAATTTGCAAATATATACGCTCTACTTTGAAAAGTTTATCGGAGGACGGATCAGTCTCGCCACGGATTCAACGGTTGGTGACAAATCATTATAAAGATTATTCAAGAAGACAGTAAATGGATGGTTGGCAGTAACTAACGTCAATTACCTTTTTGTCCCCTGCTTCGGCAGACCATCCTACACAGATCATTTTACTCTTGATTTGTAGATTTTTGTTGTTGTTGCTGATTTGCAGTAGCTTCTGAGAGTCTGACATCTTTCCATTGAGCTTACTTTCAATACCCTCAAGAACCTAGCGATAACAATCAGTATGAAATGAAATACAGTCGAACCTCCACTAACCGCCACCTCCCCACAACGGCCACCACACCCAACGGCCAGGAAATTTTGTCCCGGTTACCAATGAATTTGTATGTATACTGTAACTGAAACCTCTCCACAAGGCCACCTCTCTACAACTGCCACAAAATTTTGTCCCGACGGTGGTTGTTTAGAGGTTCGATTAGTGTAATATGAACAGTACCTGTAATTGGGACACAAATACCCAACCCTTACACTTGCTTCACTTATATGTAGCATCACTCTTGACCCCAATTTCCTATCATTCTTCCCTCTTTCCTGGTATTTCGTCGAGCATGCACAGTAAGAATGACAGGGCTCAGGTCCAGAGCGACGCGGCATCTTCGATAGGGTATAATTACACCAAGCTTTGTACTTCTTTACCTTATACGCAGCATCTGTAGCTGGGATACAGTAAACTCTTGTTATACAGTCTTCGTTGACTTTAGGTTCAGAATAGTAGGCGACAATCCATGACTTGAGCTTTGCGCATGTTTCTTGAGAGCAGCTTGCCACTCCAACCACTGCAAAGTTAGTGAAGTGGTCGACCATAATCTGCATGTGTTTGTCACTCACATGACTCAATGGCGCATCTCCCCCGGGTACTTCCAGAACCTTCCATTTGTTCTCTTCTTCCTCTTCGTCTACAGTACTGCAGCTTTGAACTGAAGTTCATAAAGTTCAATAAATATATGTAAGCGCGAATCGTTACCTAAGCTCTCAAGGCTCAGATTACAATATTTCTTTGATACTGCTTGGTTTTTCATTTGACTTCGAAGTCATTTCCTGATATTGAATCTTCATCCAGGGCTTGAAATAACGGCCAAATTAGTTTGGCTCAACGTTACTGTTCAAAATGACCGGCAAGGCAACGGATTTGACCGAAAAAGTTCAAATTCTGGCCGGACATTGTCCGTCGACCGATTGTTATTTCAAGCTCTGTAATCATGCTGAATCGCAAGTTTTCAATAGAATTCTTTCTGGCTGACAGCACATGGTGGTCAGTGTTTGACCACCATTTGGAGCAGATAATGAGATTCAAAAGCTTTCATCAGCTGAAACCCAGCAATTGTTTCATTAGTTTCATGTTTTACCTTTTGGATTCCAACAGTTGTTTTTGTCCAACACCGCATTATGTGGTACAGTAAGGAACACTGGCTTCTCAAATGTCAATCCATCAGGGCCACAAACAACGACTGGACTGAGAAGAGCTTCTTGGTTACTAAGCTTTGGATAGTTTCCTTTGGAGTTCATCAGCCCAATATATATGACCTGTGATGTCTGCTCGGGAAGGGCATTTGCTGGTATGTATAGACTAACATCTGTGCCTTCAATTGTAAGTCGTCCGCCTTTCTCGGTAAACCTTCCCCATGCACAAAGGTCGGAGTCAACCGTATCAGGCAGTTTAGGCTTTGGACAAAATGCGGCAGACACACTTGAAAAGGCTGACACTTTAGATTTGTTGCTTTTCCACGACTCTCCACGTTGAAAGGCACTCTCGTCAGTCTCAAGATCAGTCTCTTCAGTCATGGGCTCTGAGGGGTGTAATTTGTAGTGCTCAGCAGGTTCAGAGTCCTCTCCAAGGAAACCCTTAAGCAAGGGACTGTTTGAAGCTCTGTTTTCAAGCATGTCTTCATCCCCAGACGAAACACTTGAATGAAGTGTTATTATTTTCGTTTGTGGGGGCTCATAATGTCTCACTCTCTCAGTCTCCCAGCAATTATGCAATTCTTCATGAGGGGGAATTATCTCTGGTACAGCTTCATGACATTCAATGTTATGATGCTCCCTCTTTCTCCTGGTGCGAATCAAAAATACTGCCAAAACTGAGACGACAATATAGATGACGCCTACCCCTAGAGCTGATAGTGAAAAATAGATTTATTAGACATCTGCACCACTTGCTGTATAGAGCTTTTAAGTGTGACGTCAATCTCTGGAAAAACGACTTCCGGTTCCAAAACGAAAAGAAGTATAATAAAGATATTTCTTACTATTTCTTTATGACAGGATTTGTTGTCCAAAGTCCTAATTGTTTCAGGTGGAGGTTAAGTCATTGAGAACACTTTTCACTTTATTTCAGCGGTTTTTGTGAGCAGTTGGACTCGGAAATACGTCACAACTTAACAGCTCTATTTTATGCGTGTCTTTGAAAGATACACGGTAGGAGACTAGTGACGAAAGATAATCATGAAAATGTGGTTAGTTGAGGTCGCGAATGCTGCCCCCTCCTTCATGATCGAAACTCACTACGCCCTTATCACTAATGCAATAATACACTCACCTATATATAGTACAGAAGAATTTGAAACACTTGACGATTCAGGTCTCATCGCTTCCACTGTGAGAGAAAATCATAGCACTGTAATCAGTAGTCATCCTGCCGAGGCATAAGATACTTATTACATGCATATGCATTTGAATATATTTTCATGTTAACATTATACCTCGAATTGCAGTCGTAGTAGAAGCAGGGGATGCCATGGAGCTGTGCACGTGTATGCCATTCCTTGGCTTTGCTTCTGTATTGTATCTCCCATCATCTATTGGTAAATGAGAAGGTAAGGATTAGTGTGGCAATGGAAAATGAAAATGAATCAAACTCGGAAGGAATGGAAATAACACTTTTGAAAACCAAAGCAAAAAAGTAAATCAAAGTAGTGCTCTAGTTACCCGAAGGAAAACTGATTTTAGCAACCCTGCTTCTCTTTGTCAATTGACTGGCCATTGCATAGCAGTGACAGTATACCATGGCGACACCGCTCCTATCTCGATGAAGCTCAACTTTGTACGTTATTCTTGCTACAGTATTGTTGGAAAAACTCCCTACTGCAGTTTCGTTTTGGATCATGGAATAACTTATCTTCCAGTCATTGCTGAAGCAGACCATTTGCATAGTAAACATACTGGGACCAAACTGAGCAACGCATGTGACGTTTGTAGATGAACCGTTGCGTATCATTTGGTCTGCAGGCTCATCCGTAAATTGAGGCACCATAACTGGAAAGAAAAGAGCATCCCGTCTGTAAAAATGCCATTTGTCTTTTTCATAAATTTGAAAGCCCTTATAAAATAAATAAGAATGGTGTTTACTATTCTTTGATATCTTTTTTTGTTGCCGAGATATTCAACATAGAAATTACGAATTTATAACGTCATTTAAAGACCTTGCAAAGATATTGTCAATTTGATTATTTGACTTTTGACTAGGTCTTTAAATGACGAATTTCTGTATTGAATATCTCGGCAACGAAGAGAGATATCAAAGAATATTAAGCGCCATTCGTACTTATTTTATAAGGGCTTTCAAAGCATGAAGCTCCATCCTGTAGGGCTTATATGCACTGTTATCAATATCAAAATAATCTGATTCTGGCCAAACCTTCGCAAGAACGACCAAAACAAGGTAGAGCCCTGACACTTGGTCCTTGGCACCGTTCTAGTCTAAATCTGGTTTCTAGACATCTTCTGGTCTCGATCTTTTTGCCTGGTCCACAATGAGTACTGCAAGCAAGCCACGGGTGCCATTTGGACCAACCACCTAGAGGAATAACATATGATATCGGTGACATGTATTTTATTGGGAGGAAAGGCAAGAAACGTTATTGGCACTTTTTTTGAATCATCCAAAGCCTAAAATAGAAAATAGGCCATCATTGACACTAAGGCCCAGTTCAAACGTCGATCTTCTCACGAGCCGAACGCATTGAAAACAATGGATAATAAGGCGGTCTTCCTTGATGTCATTAGGTTCGGCTCATGAGAAGACCGTACTTCTCTTATAATGAGATGAGGATAGGAGCTTGCCATGGGTTCCTGCTGTAGCTCAGTTGGTTAGAGCGTCGGCTAGCAACCTGTAAGGTCGTGGGTTCGAATTCCACCAGGAGCTCGGACGTTTTTCCAAGGAAAATTTACTGGTAAAAATAGGTTTACATCACTATACTTACCAACTACCTTCAACTTGAGCCAGGAACTCAAAACACCAAATTTGGATCTGCAGTAGTAGAAACCGGCATCTTTACGAAGCGCGTCGTTAATGTTCACTAAGATCTTGCCTTCTCTAGGAATCACTTGATCCACAGCTAAAGGCTCGCCATCGTGAAAGCAACGCATCTCGGGCACGAAAGAAGAATTTGGAAATCGCCAGGATATCTTGTGGATGCTACGCAAAGTAACTGTCCTTATGCGATTCCGTTTTGGTTTAAAATGGGTTGAAGTGGCTAAAATAATGAGACGAAATGGTCAATGCAAGTCAGCGGGGCTTTCTGGCGCAAAACTCAAAAGTATTGAAGAAATATATAGTAATGTATGTTATCAGTGCGTTCCATTAGTGCACATCGTAGGATGTAAGTCAGCTTAAGCTCGTTCAGCCACGCGCTTAAGGCGCGCACCATGTTGTAGATTTTTGGTATGACCCATTATAATACGTACACAAAATAGAATGGTGTCCCTCTGGTTTCATAGAAATCACCAGTCCAGGACTTCTCTCTTTGGTTGCTGACACATCAATACAGTAGCATGTGATTTTTAGTTTGTTTTTCTTGATAACGTGTGGTGTTAAAATCAATCTCGATGTAGTAACTGGTGGGGTGTCGTCATTAGTTGTTGAAAAATACTGGATATGAGCTTTGTGTCTGCAGATCACAACAAAAAGGCAAACAATTAGTATGAAAGAACTTAATCATTAAAGGTAATACGAGCCCCCCTCCCTCGGGGGTACTTTGGGTCGTTTCATACGGGATGCTCCACCCGGACTCTCGACCCCTTACCCTTTTCTATACCAAATTTCAGCAAAAAAGTACCCCTTTTATATACCTTTTTGCCTGAAAAGGTACCCCTTTCATATACCTTTGAAGAAAAGCTACCCCTTTTTATGCCAAAACTCAAAAATTCCCACCACATTTCTACTGACCTGCGGCCTGAAGAGGGTACCCCTTCCGGGCGGAGCATCCCCGTGCAACTTCGCATGCAACTTGTTAATTTGGTACCGGTCAGATACTTGCACGGTCAAAACTTTGTCTGGTACCATGTAAGGTCAGCCTTACGGTACAAAAAGCTACGCACTTAGGATAATCAACTCCCCAGAGGGCAGGGCTAGTAATGTTTGGAACCAGAAATACCGCGATCAAGCGATACTAGTGCACGTGCAACGTTAACGGAATACATGGTGTACTAACCTCAGACCCTTGCATTTTATGTGAAGATCAAGATCGTCCACAGGGCGACCAATTATATTTAGAATTCCACCCGGATTCGCTCTACAAATAACCAAAATGGTACGGTTTGCACCAATTTCATATGATGAAGGCTTTGAAAGAATCCCTGAAATAAGTTATAAGAAAAAATTTATAACAGTTTATTAACGTATTTGAGATTTTGCCCACAGGCTGCTGCATGTACAACAGGGTTCCCTTTGAGGTACGTTGCAACAATTTCAGTTCAACCCCGCCCTTTTAAGTGCTGCACAGGGTCTATATATTGATTTTCTAGGAAACAAAAGAGCAATACGATAAATCCTCTATCAAACGGTCAACCTCGGGAAATTGTCAGGTGGTCGCTAAATAGAGGTTGGTCGCTTAATAGAGGTATAAATTAGTGCAAAAACCCTCTTTGGGACTTTGACAACTGATCTCTAAATAGAGGTTGGTCGCTTAATAGAGGTATAAATTACTGCAAAAACCCTCTTTGGGACTTTGACAACTGATCTCTAAATAGAGGTTGGTCGCTTAGTAGAGGTATAAATTAGTGCAAAAACCCTCTTTGGGACTTTGACAACTGATCTCTAAATAGAGGTTGGTCGCTTAATAGAGGTATAAATTACTGCAAAAACCCTCTTTGGGACTTTGACAACTGATCTCTAAATAGAGGTTGGTCGCTTAGTAGAGGTATAAATTAGTGCAAAAACCCTCTTTGGGACTTTGACAACTGATCTCTAAATAGAGGTTGGTCGCTTAGTAGAGGTATAAATTAGTGCAAAAACCCTCTTTGGGACTTTGACAACTGATCTCTAAATAGAGGTTGGTCGCTTAATAGAGGTATAAATTACTGCAAAAACCCTCTTTGGGACTTTGACAACTGATCTCTAAATAGAGGTTGGTCGCTTAGTAGAGGTATAAATTACTGCAAAAACCCTCTTTGGGACTTTGACAACTGATCTCTAAATAGAGGTTGGTCGCTTAGTAGAGGTATAAATTAGTGCAAAACCCCTCTTTGGGACTTTGACAACTGATCTCTAAATAGAGGTTGGTCGCTTAATAGAGGTATAAATTCCTGCAAAAACCCTCTTTGGGACTTTGACAACTGGTCGCTAAATAGAGGTCAACCGGTTTATAGAGGTATAAATTAGTGCAAAAACCCTCTTTGGGACTTTGACAACTGGTCGCTAAATAGAGGTCAACCGGTTTATAGAGGTATAAATTAGTGCAAAAACCCTCTTTGGGACTTTGACAACTGGTCGCTAAATAGAGGTCAACCGGTTTATAGAGGTATAAATTACTGCAAAAACCCTCTTTGGGACTTTGACAACTGGTCGCTAAATAGAGGTCAACCGGTTTATAGAGGTATAAATTCCTGCAAAAACCCTCTTTGGGACTTTGACAACTGGTCGCTAAATAGAGGTCAACCGGTTTATAGAGGTATAAATTACTGCAAAAACCCTCTTTGGGACTTTGACAACTGATCTCTAAATAGAGGTTGGTCGCTTAGTAGAGGTATAAATTAGTGCAAAAACCCTCTTTGGGACTTTGACAACTGATCTCTAAATAGAGGTTGGTCGCTTAATAGAGGTATAAATTCCTGCAAAAACCCTCTTTGGGACTTTGACAACTGGTCGCTAAATAGAGGTCAACCGGTTTATAGAGGTATAAATTAGTGCAAAAACCCTCTTTGGGACTTTGACAACTGATCTCTAAATAGAGGTTGGTCGCTTAGTAGAGGTATAAATTAGTGCAAAAACCCTCTTTGGGACTTTGACAACTGATCTCTAAATAGAGGTTGGTCGCTTAATAGAGGTATAAATTACTGCAAAAACCCTCTTTGGGACTTTGACAACTGCTTTCTAAATAGAGGCTGGTCGCTTAATAGAGGTATAAATTACTGCAAAAACCCTCTTTGGGACCTTGACAAAATAATAGCTGGTCGCTAAATAGAGGTCAACCGGTTTATAGAGGTATAAATTACTGCAAAAACAACTGGTCGGTAAATAGAAGGTAGCTGCTTATTTCTACTGTAACTAGACGCTCTTGGAGCGTTCACTGGGTTGCCTGTGCGAGAGCTCCCCCACTCACCAATCCTCATACTCTATTATTTCTTACCAAAGTGTTCCTTTTGGGTTCAAAGTCCCCCTTTATTAAAAACATTTTAAATTCTAGTAAGACATTAGTGTTGCGTTACTGACTTGTCAACGCATATTATATTTCTACTTGACCTACTAGAGTACCTTTCAAGACTAGCTGATGAAATAAACATATATATTTCAGTATCGAAACTGTTCGCTGCAAAACAAACGTTTTATCAATGTAAATACTCTTAGCCAAAATGTGTTTAACTGGTCATTTGTTTTTCCCTCAGTTTTTGTTTTCTGTATTTTCATAAATGGAAATATTCAACAAGGAGCTAGTCTTGGCAGTTCGCTTTCTTGTAGATCACTATCAGCTCGTCTGACTTATACAAGTTCTTGGAGTCAGCTTTCATCAAAGTTTTGTTTGTCACTCGTTTTGTAGTTTGTCTCTCGTTCTGTAGTTTGTCTCAGTATATATTTTTTGTATCTGAGATCTGGTAAGATCTAGTTTAATCATAGCTAGGTAGTTTATAGATTATCTTAGTCTATTTTGACTAGTTTGTCTTGATCTACGATTCTCATACCGTAGTTTGCTCATAGATTCTCAAAGATAGCTCATAGATTCTCAGACTTCTATCTTTGAGTATGTGGACCAACCCGTTCCAAAATCGCTCAATAACATCTTTTAGTTTGTGTCTACCACGTACGGCGTGTGTGTTTGTAAGTAGTTTAAGCGTAGCGTTAAAAAACCTAAAGACAAAAGTACGCAACGTGCCTACAGACAAAATAGTACTTCACGAACCCTGAACGACTGAATTTATAGTGACACAACACTAAAAGCTATAAATACGTCGTACTCGATGTCGTGTGGCAACTTCATTGGACATTGGACATTGTTTACAAGTTCTCAACCAATCATGACGTGTGAAATTATGGTCTACCTGACCACGGAAAAACGGATCTCATTTTAAGACTGGTTTGCTACCATAGCAACCCAGTAATAATATAACTGAATCAACAGCCCGCAGGTCATGGCATGCATGGCGCCCACGCGTCTGGCCATTGCCAGTGTCTATTCGAATTCACTTTTCGTATTAATTACCTCAACGACAAAAGTAATATAGATATAAAACTACATAAGCTGTATAAAACATAAAATCACAGATAGCTGGAACAGTACTATAAAGTTAACGACTTCCAATTCATATCCGTATCTTTAAAACGGAAACGAAGTCGGAAGCTGCTCATGTGATTTTAAAAAGTGAAAGTGAAAGCTGCATTTCGTAAGCACAAGCCAGTAAAACAAAAACCTTATCCTTCCGATTCCAAAACGGTTCTGACTCAGATTTCCACTTCATCATTAGCTGTTTGCGACTACGATTTCGACTGCGATTCCGCCAGTCTTGGCCCGAAAACCAGTAAAAGAAATGTATGATGTCATTTGGTAGATGAGGCGTCTGAATATTAATGTTAGGGGAATCCCTACTTGTTCCTGAAGTTTGATGAACTACTTTGTGCCATAAGATCGTAACAAATGTGGCATTAATATTTCACAGCAAATATCTAACGATTGTATAAAGAGTATTGATATGATTAACGTTTACAATCAACCTATCTAGTAAAGGTTATTACAATATTTAAACATTTCGTCTTGATATAAAAACAAAGCTGTAATCTAGATAACATCTGGTTCGCTAAGGTCCCTGTTTGTGTTCTAACATGCATATCTTTCAAGTCGGAAAAAAAAATATTGTGAATACGATAGACTAACTGGATCATAGCGATCAGAGACCCTCGTGTGGCTGTACTGATTTTGATGGCGCAGAATGTAGGAATGATTTTGTATTATTATATCGTGCTGTGTACAGTAACTCACTTAGTTCTTGGTCGTGCATGGCTACTTCATCATTCGAAAAGGATGCCCCGAGCACTTGTTCCACAGATAGATGAAGCAGAGCTACTTTAACCAGTGCAGCTAACAACATGGTAGATACAAAACTCACGTTGTGCTCGATCGAATCAGACTATCAGTCGAAGGAGCAACCTTGAACTGGAAGGGAAAGCCCCCAGTGTCCTGGCGTGATGCCAATGATGAGTGATTCTGCAGCCCGAGGGAGGTCTGGACGGCGTGACCGTAAGAATAGTCTTGTGTGACAATTTCAATTTGCGTGACAATCTTAATAAGTCTTTGCCAGTGGCATTTAAATAAAATAAACTTTCTCTCGTTAGTGCTGAAAATGGTAATTTTCAGTGCTGAAAAAAGCTAATTCGAAAAAATAAATCGTTTCTTACCCAAAATGTATTCACTTTGCATAAGAAACTGCAAAAAAACATGAAAATAAACATTAATAAATCATGTGACTGGCGTGACTAACCGGTGAATGACAAGTACAAAGGTTACCATGGTAACACATTGAAGGCCCAAATTCATCGGCTTTACGTCTTGACTTCTCACGAACCACAACTTTCAAAATGTAGTGATTTTCTTCACATTTTAAGCCTATTTTACCAGAAAAAATGGGCTGTGGAGCTAGCACAACTGTTCATGCAGACTCAAGTGTGTCCAGCTTTGATTTTTCCCGTCGAAATACACTGGTAAAGAGGCCAGAAGTTGCTGTAGAAATCGGGGAAGGAGTCAAAAAACTCAACAAGGATTATCGAATTGTCTTTATCTTTGGTGAGTGCTTTTCTTTCATTTCTTTCCTTTATCGTTTTTGTTTTAAACAAACTCCCTTTTTTCCCCACAGTCTAAGATTATAGGTAATTATTATATTCATGCGATCCGTGAAGGGAGGCTTTTGTTTATGTACACATTCAAGTCCAACTGCTGTTATAATTTTCAGTTCCTAAACGATTGATATTTTTATTGCTTGGTGATATAAATCTTAATTTAGATTACCGATCTCAATATTTCAGGGATTGTACATGATTTGTGATACTGCCAGAGGCAATGGCTGGCTGTACTCAAACTAGTTTTATTACTATTATTACTCAAGGACTCTAGAGCAGTACTAGTAGCCCTAAAGTATTGAGCGGTCATATGTAAATAGCTGCTTTACTGACAGCAGCTGGCCAATATTTTTTTTCTTAAAATAGCGAGAGAAAAAAGCTCTGAATTCTAGTCATCACAGATAAAATACTAATTGCTTAAAGCTTTTTTTAGCAACGTGAATATAAACATTAGTTTTGAATATTTTACGGCAAGCGACGATTGAAAATTCCTCGTTATGAAACTTTGTTTGAAAATTAGCTTCAAATGTGGTTACGTTCTTGTGGAATTTTTAATTTTTTTCATTTAGATTTTAGTAGTAAGATTATTGCATTTTGAAATACATTTTTTTGTAATATAATAAAACGATAAAAATTGTAGTTGATATGAATTGGCAAAAGTACAGTAATTGATTTGATCTGGCGGAGTTGGCTTGCATGATAGATGCTGAGACTGGGAGGTGGTGGTGGTGGTAGTGGGGGTGGGGGGGGGGGGGTACAGCAGGTACAGAGGTGATTTGGCAATTATAGCATTCAAGGCATTCAAGTGTATTTGTCGTAATTTATTGATCATTTAACTAGTACTTAATATCAAATGAGAAAACAAATTTTTCACAATTCTCAGCACCATCTTGAAAGGTAGTCATGCCTTTGCATCGAAGTGAGACAAATGGTGAGCTTGCAATGAGAGACCTTATTTTTAACACCTTGGACAATTATTCACATGTATCTATCATTGCAAGCTCACCATTCATCTCGCTTCGATGCAAAAGCATGTATATACCTTTCAAGATGGCACAGGGAACTGTGAAATGGACTATTGCTGGGATCTTAAGCACTTTATCTTTAATAGTATTAAATTGTTTTAACTTGGCTTGTTTTAGGTGGTCCTGGTTCAACTAAAGGATGTATCGTTAACGACCTTATCAAAATGTTTGACTTTGTATTCATATCTGCTGAAACACTACTGTTAAAGAACTTACCATCAAGAATCTATGAACATGCCAAGGCAGAAGCAATAGAAGGCGAAATAGTAGAACCAGTCACAGGAACACATGGTATTGCAAAAGGTATTGCAAATTACCCAAACCTGTTAACGCTGGAGTATGTCTTGTCTTTAGTGGCTGATGAAGTCAAGAAACATCCTGGTAAACTTATCCTGGTTGATTTGATTCCAAATCTCAAGGCTCTGTTGAGAGTAAAAACATTTATAAAGAACTGTGATAAAGAGATGGCGCATTTTGAAAACCAGGTAAGACATGTGTGTATACTAAAAACTGGAAGTGACTTGTGGGATATTCCACAGCATGCCACTCAAAATCATCGTATAACTAGCATATATACACTGTATACTGATATTTATATACTATGTCATACATTGCAATGGATGCAAATGAAAGCACTTGTAGGAGAACCCTGATGTGAATGCAGAATGCAGCTCAATTTAGAGGACAAAACAATAGGTTCCAACAGACCATTTTCGAGATGTGAGAGCGCTTTCAAAAATATCGCAGGCGGAGACATGATCTCAAGGCATTTTTGGGCAGATGCAATAGCGCACGTGATCTTGCCCAAAAATGCTTCTTTTTCATGTCTGGGTCTGCGATATTTTCCAAAGCGCTCGCACATCTAGAAAATGGTCTATTCTCAGGAGATTGAGAATCTTTTGTTTTGTCCTCCAAATTGATCTGCTTTGGTGTGACATGAAAGGGGTCTATATAAAATAATAAGAGTGTAATAGTTATAATGTTTGGGAAGCACGGGTGGTGTAGCTGTGAGAGCGCTTCCCTCTCACCAAGGCGACCCAAGTTAGAGCCCTGCTGGGCTCGGTGTCGTACGTGAGTAGAGTTGTTTGTTGGTTCTCCCCTGTGTTTCAAAGGTTTTTCCGGGTTCTCCGGGTTTTCCTCCCTCCTCAAAAATCAACTTCTAAATTCCAATTGGAATGCAGTGGAGGAAGAGCCACTCTGTGGATTCCACTGTTAATTCTCATTTATTACTTATTTTATTTTATTTATTTTTATTTTATGTTTTGAATTTATCTTCCTAGTTTCCCTGTGCTTTTGCACTAAACATGACCTTAACAAAAGAAAGTTTACTTGAGAACATTAAAACAAGTCATGCATGTATCAAACCTGACCATGCCGCCAAACCAGGATCAGGACAGACAGATGGCTCAACAGACAAGGGGGATGAGATGGACACAGCAAGAACTCAACGACGATTCAAGCTTTATGAGAACTCAGTTAAAGACTTCCTGGAGTATTTTGGCAATGCAAAAAAGATTGTCCAAATAGATACTTCTTCTGCTAAGTGGCATCTTATCTGGGAAGCCATCAAGGATTTCTTCGCTGCTGAAATGGATTTTAATGCCAATAAAGTCATCAATACTGTAATACTGTTTACCTTTGGTGAGTCCCATAATGTACCTTATCAACGTTGTGGCATAATGTTTTCCCATTACAGACCACCTGTCATTCCCGAGAGTATCATTTCTTTGTTTAACAGTTGTGCATGATAAGACACATGACTATGGACACAACTCAAACAAAGAATCTTATTCTCTAGGGAATGGTATATGGTCTGACTCATATCCATGGTATATATAACTGGTAATAGTAAACAATACGACCCACAAATGGGTGTCCGTAGGGTATCGGTCAACACAGTTGGCTACTCTTAGTGTGAACTGACATCCTACTGTTACCCTACCAACATCCTGCCAACAACCTATTCTCACCTTACCAATATCCTACCAACACCGATTTGAGAGTTGTATTGTTTACTATTACCGGTATAACTATCATGCAATATGTCATACCATCTGCTTACCTTTGGTGAGTCCATAATTACCAATACAGCTATAATACAATTGAGAGTAGTACTGTATACACCTATTTTAAGAAACAGTCTGTCAGAGATCTGAAATCTGAGACCATTTAAGAGCCAGCACAGGTCATATCGGTCAAAGGTCAGATGGCATATTTATATATTACCTTGTTGTGAGCTACTAATTAAGATGCCAAAACATTATCAATTTCTTCAGATAAATCCACATGTAACTGCCCACTATACATTTTGGTCTCAGATTTCAGATTTCATATCTTTGACCAACAACCTTTTTTGAAATAGGTATATTGCCTCATACTAACCTTGTGTCATATTTAAGCTAAATTTGCAATCAGATGATATCTTTTTGGTTTAGGATTCAAGCACTGTCCTCTTGTAACATTGTAATGTTATTCATTTGTTATAGATGAGGAATCAACCACATCTGTTGATACCAGCCGTTATCCAATGAAACAACTGATCCTCAGTGACCTTGTGGATGATCCTAATGCAGCACCAGTGAGTTCATGTCCCTCCCCCGCACCCATTACTTAACAATTAGAACCGCAGCCCAAATGGTGTATGAGTCAATAGATCATGACATAGCCCATGAGGGTGAGAGTCTAATTGTTTTAGTATAAACCTAGTACTACATGTAATTTGGTCAAATCAGTCTATTAACTCTGGTCAAATAAATAATGGTTTTTGCCATTGTTTTGGCTTTCAAAACAACTGGCCTTTATTGCTACTAGTGGTCTCATAAATAGACAACTAGTAACTCAGCCAATTAGAGTGCAGGATTCGTGATAGACCATAGTAGGTTCATACTAATACTATTATTATGTAGACACCTTAAAAATTAATGATGTCAAAGCAGCTCAATTTGGAGATCAAAATAAAAGTATTTCAATCCTGACAATTGGAAACCTGTTGTTTTGTATTCCAAAGTGTTGCAAAGAGACTATAGCACAGTTTAGGGTAATCTAGATATATAAACTGTATTGATACTAAGTAACCTTGTGGATGATCCTAATTCTTGTTTTTTTCTTCTTTTTTTTTTTGCAGGAAAAATTGATCACATCCTTGGCCAAGCAGTTGGACTTGTGTGCTTTACAGTCCCGGTCATTTCTGGTGGACCTTACCAACACATCACTGAATAAAAACTGCTTAAAGGAGGTAACGTGTTTACATTACTGGTACTGTAACAGTAGATCTGGTCTTTGCTGTTATCATTGATTGTAATAAATTATATATTTTCCTCCATCCATGGGTATAATTATTATAGTTTGTGTCAGCAGTTATCACTGTTATTGTTGATGTTGTTGGTGCTGTTGTTGCTGGTGCTGTTGTTGGTGCTGGTGCTGTTGTTGTGCTGATGCTGTTGTTGCTGGTGCTGTTGTTGGTGCTGTTGTTGGTGCTGGTGCTGTTGTTGGTGCTGGTGCTGTTGTTGGTGCTGGTGCTGTTGTTGGTGCTGGTGCTGTTGTTGGTGCTGGTGCTGTTGCTGGTGCTGCTGTTGTTGGTGCTGTTGTTGCTGTTGTTGCTGTTGTTGCTGCTGCTGGTGCTTTTGTTGGTGGTGTTGTTGCTGTTGCTGGTGCTTTTGTTGTTGGTGCTGGTGCTGTTGTTGCTGTTGTTGCTGCTGCTGGTGCTTTTGTTGGTGGTGTTGTTGCTGTTGCTGTTGCTGCTCTTTTTTGTTGCTGCTGTTGCTATTATTGCTGCAGTTGTTAAGGTATTTCCATGGTCATCATTGCTGTTTCTTTAACTTACTAATATTTTCTAAAATATTTTTTTTTCAGTTTGACAAGTCTACCCTAATGTTTGTGGATGTTGACATCGGTCAGCTTGATTACTTTATACATGGGCTAAGGCGGAAAACTCACCGCAAGAAATCTATCTTCAGGAAAAAAGCTCAGTTCTATAAAGCTGTTTCTACACCAGAGAATGAAACACTACTCTTCCCAGAAGACACAGACACAGAATTATGTCGACGTATTGGTATTTGTCTAACAGAACGACATTAACGACAGCTACAAAATCTTTCCTTCTTTCTATTTTTCTGTTTGCCCTTGTTGGGCAGGAATGTACTATTGTATTATTTGTACAAAATATTCTATTTTTGTAAATTAATGACCTGTTTTATCACGTCTTGTATATAGGTGACTGCAACAATGTTGAACTTTGCTGTCAATAAACACTTTTGATATGATAACGTAAGCCAAACTGTGTTTTATTCCGAGCTCTTTTGACCATTTTTTTCCCCATCGAAAATGATTTTTTACAGTCAAAACGGCTCAAGCGTACCCCCTAGTCTCCATTAATGATTTCATTATTTCGTTATTCGAATATTAATTTGATTCTTCACTTTAAGTTTTCATAACAAAATCGGAAGACTCCAAACTTTACATTCATTACACAACTAGAATTCTAAGTCATGGCCTTTCTGGGGAGTTTTTCTACCTTGGCATGGCAATTGTTGAAGAATCCAATCAAAACTCAATAATGTATTTTCAATTTCGGAGTCAGAGTGAATAATGAACTCAATACTTGAATAATAAAATAATTAATGGATTCTAAGGGGGAGGGGGGGTACGCTTGAGCCGTTTTCACTGTAATAACCTTAACAGAAAAATTGATGGTTTACAAATGAAAAGCCAAATTCTATTTGTACTTTTCTAATTATGTATAAAAACAGGCCCATAGCCGGAGGAAGGGACTGAGAGGCCCGCCCCTCAATTATTATTTCGGCTGTACAGCACATTGATCACTGAAAATTTTAGGGTCCCCCTAACATTTTTGACCTTGCTACGGGCCTGGAAATTTAAATGCGTAATTGTTCTGTGAACCTCTGATTGGAAGTTTGTGCAGTGTTTTTTTTTTTGGCTCGAAGGTCAGTAATGTCAATTCTGTACTGTTTCCGTGCCAAAAAAATCAACTTAGAGCATTTGAATGAGTGATAGAAGTCACTGGATGGACATGACACTGAATATTAAATGTTTTCATACATGGCACTGACACGGACACGGTCACGGCAAGGCGTGGTCCGTGCCGTACGTTTTTCAGAGTCATACCAAAACTCCATGCTCTATTTTGAACCGTCATTCCTGTTGATACACCATCAAGCTTCTCCACCTGACATATACTAGCAAATCACGCAGCTGAATGGAATAGCTTGCTTTACTCGTTTCTTCATTATTCGAGGCGTACAAGAAGTCCATAAAAATGAATGGCCCCTCGCTGAACTGTTGACCATTCGATTTCCTGGTTGCTGAATTTCGGATCGATCTCTTTTTCGGCACCGACAGTCTCTTGACCAACCTCGTAGCTGTCAGGTTTGATCCACAACTGAAAAACAACCTTGGCTTCGTACGTCTTCTGGGTTAGAGAATCTTCAAACCTGGCACAAGTTAGATGAAGTTATCAATTGATATACCATGCCTTTACCTGATGTATTCAGTACTGCAACATTGTGAAGTACCTTGGCACTTTTTTCATCGGACGTCTATAACACGTCTTACCTTTCAGGATAGGCATACACCTCCATTCCAGAGTATCGAATACTTGGTGATACAAAAACCTGTTTAGTGTTGAATCCTTCGGGTTTCCAGACCTCATTGAAGTGACCATCCTCTTCGGAAAGTTTTTTCCCTCCAAGAGCTGTGTCACCTGAATAATATTGATATACATAAGGAGGCAAAAACAAGAATTTCAAGGCGAGGTGGGACTGCAAGGTGAGGTGGGACTGCAAGGTGAGGTGGGACTGCAAGGTGAGGTGGGACTGCAAGGCGAGGTGGGACTGCAAGGCGAGGTGGGACTGCAAGGCAAGGTGTGACTGCAAGGCGAGGTGGGACTGCAAGGCGAGGTGGGACTGCAAGGCGAGGTGGGACTGCAAGGCGAGGTGGGACTGAAAGGCAAGGTGGGACTGCAAGGCGAGTTGGGACTGCAAGGTGAAGTGGGACTGCAAGGTTAGGTGGGACTGCAAGGTTAGGTGGGATTGCAAGGTGAAGTGGGACTGCAAGGTGAAGTGGGACTGCAAGGTGAGGTGGGACTGCAAGGTGAGGTGGGACTGCAAGGTGAGGTGGGACTGCAAGGCGAGGTGGGACTGCAAGGCGAGGTGGGACTGCAAGGCAAGGTGTGACTGCAAGGCGAGGTGGGACTGCAAGGCGAGGTGGGACTGCAAGGCGAGGTGGGACTGCAAGGCGAGGTGGGACTGAAAGGCAAGGTGGGACTGCAAGGCGAGTTGGGACTGCAAGGTGAAGTGGGACTGCAAGGTTAGGTGGGACTGCAAGGTTAGGTGGGATTGCAAGGTGAAGTGGGACTGCAAGGTGAGGTGGGACTGCAAGGTGAGGTGGGACTGCAAGGTGAGGTGGGACTGCAAGGTGAGGTGGGACTGCAAGGTGAGGTGGGACTGCAAGGTGAGGTGGGACTGCAAGGTGAGGTGGGACTACAAGGTGAGGTGGGACTACAAGGTGAGGTGGGATTGCAAGGTGAGGTGGGACTGCAAGGTGAGGTGGGACTGCAAGGTGAGGTGGGACTACAAGGTGAGGTGGGACTACAAGGTGAGGTGGGATTGCAAGGTGAGGTGGGATTGCAAGGTGAGGTGGGACTGCAAGGTGAGGTGGGATTGCAAGGTGAGGTGGGATTGCAAGGTGAGGTGGGACTGCAAGGTGAGGTGGGATTGCAAGGTGAGGTGGGACTGCAAGGTGAGGTGGGATTGCAAGGTGAGGTGGGACTACAAGGTGAGGTGGGACTGCAAGGTGAGGTGGGACTACAAGGTGAGGTGGGACTACAAGGTTAGGTGGGACTGCCAGGTGAGGTGGGACTGCAAGGTGAGGTGTTGGATTTCAGAGGTGGCATGGATTAGTATGTCTACCTGGAATGAGAAGTTGTCCACACTCAAGGATTGGTTTTACACTGAATGGAGATGTACCATGGTAAGCGACGTGCCAGTCTGTGTCAGCTCTATGTAATATTGCTTGAGGTGCAGCTCTGTTAATGTCAGAATTTAAGGGAAGTCAATAATGTCAATTTAAAGAAAAATATATTTCTTTTTAGCAGTCATATATATGACTAAATAACATGTAGCATAACTCACTTGAGGCCAAAGCGACTCCATCCTACTGGTATAGCGTATTGTTTAGCAGGGTCGCCTCGAGTTCCATAAAGGTCCTCATTGCGTGATGCATGACATTCTGTGCAGTAGCATTTGTCATATTTGGTTTCAAATATCTCCTCTGCAATGAATTATACATAATCGGTATTTATAAGACAGGAAGTACGGATTGATAAAAAAAACTATGCCCAAGGTCTGCTGTCAAGGCCAAGGGCTCAGTTTTTTACTATCTGGACAGACTTTAGGATAGTAAATAACTTTTATTTTTTGCATTCACTTTTCCACTTGTTTTTATATTATTATGTTGTATAGTTTATTTGCAATCTGTCCAACTGGAATTTCCAGTTTTTCTGGGTAAATGTTAAGCACCCCAGTCTCTCCCATTTCTTTTTATACACCACGTTCATGCCTTCATTCTTACCAGGAATTTCCAGTTGCACCAAGAATGCTGCACAAGCTTGTTGATATTCACAGTAATTCCTTTGAAAACCTATTAAAATAGAAAACGTTAAGAAATCCAAAAACAGAGTTTTTTGTGGGGGGAGGGGTAGGTCTTCTCCTTCACTCCACCACTTGCATAAAATTCAGAGCATAGAGTAGGCCTTTTCTGAATTTAATAAACAGGATGCATTGTGGTCTATCTTGGGCACAAACAACACTATATAAGGCATAGTGAACAAAAGATGTTTGTACCCAAGCTAGACCACAATGCACCATGTTCACTATCTCAGAAAAAGTCTGTCATATCCCAAAAATGTAAATTCATTACAATAAAACCTTTTTATAATCCCTGCCCCCTCCACACTAAACCAGGCGATTCCTTGCTATAGTGACAGGAGTGGTCTTACCTTGCATAGGACCGTACTTTATTCTCGATAATACTCTCTTTGCTGCAGCGCCAATATACTTGTCTGAGCTGCCATTCAGAACTTCAAGGGATTCCATCAGCTGTGGATAGCCCTCTAGCATCATTGTCCTACAACAGTCTGTATTAGAGAGTTCCCATAATGCATTGAGGGCACATTCTGCTTCCATTGATGGACATGTGTAGTAATTTATTACTTCCATAAGCAGAGGGATAGCACCTTGTGCAATAAGACTGTAAGCATTCAGTTCATGCTTGGATAAGACAGCAATGCCCTTAATGACTTCAAAGACTGACCAAGATGCACTTTCGGATGGCATTACAGAATCACTCATACAAGAATTTAGAATCTTGAGTAGCTTGGCAATTGTCTAGTAAAATGAAATATGTACAAGGGAATATGAAGAAAGGAAGAAATGATTTATCATGTAAGAGCTATAATTAACAATCATTAATTATAAATGATAAAAAATATATATATATTATTTGATATTATTATTCGGTATTTGATATTTGATAGGCAGAGGAATGTAGCTGTATTGAAGAAGAAAAACAGAAAGACCAAAAGAGCCAACTAACTACTTTTCGAAGGGAGGGTGAAAGGAAGGAAGGAAGAAAGGAAGGAGGAAAGGAAGGAAGGAATGGAAGGGAATGGCAGGGCAAGGACAGGAAGGATGGGGAAGAGAAGGGAAGAGAAGGAAAGGATGGAAGGGAAGGGAAGAGAAGGGAAGAGAAGGAAAGGTAATGGAAGGGAAGGAAGAGAAGGGAAGAAAAGGAATAGATGGCATTTTACCTTTATGTCTGTTTGTAACAGATGAGTCTGGCCTTCATTGATGGTATAGGCAATGATAAACAGACATGTTATATCAATATCTGACTGTTCTGCATGAAGAAAAGGCACTGAAGCCTGTGCTGCTTGTATGTCATGCAATACTTGATGATTCTCTGTTGCTTTGGCACAGTTATGCAATATATCTATTGCATATGTAAGAAGAATTTTCAATTTCTGCAGAAAATATTTTGAACACAGAATCCATAAAATTGGATTTTCAAATACCTGTGCATAATCTCATTATAACCAAGGAAGGATGGCAGTAACTTGGTGTAGTGGTTTACTGCTTGCCTCTCACGACTGTGGTTCAGGGTTAAGCCCTGGCTTGGATTGGATTATAAACTGTATGTGAGTTGAGTTTGTTCAATGATGTGTTGTTCTCTCCCTTGCCACAAGGGTTTTTCTCCAGGTTCTCTGGTTTTCCTCCCTCCATAAAAAATCAACATGTGAGTTGAGTTTGTTTGATGTGTTGTTCTCTCCCTTGCCACGAGGGTTTTTTTTTCCAGGTTCTCTGGTTTTCCTCCCTCCATAAAAATCAATATGTGAGTTGAGTTTGTTTGATGTGTTGTTCTCTCCCTTGCCACAAGGGTTTTTCTCCAGATTCTCTAGTACTCCTCCCTCCATAAAAATCAATATGTGAGATGAGTTTGTTTGATGAGTTGTTCTCTCCCTTGCCACAAGAGTTTGTTTTTCTCTCTGATTTTCCTCCCTCCAAAATAAATTGAGTGTTGTATGTTGTAAATTAATCTGAGGTAGTGTGTGTGGAGTGAACCTCATGGAAGAGCCTCGTACTTGGGAAAAATGGTGGTAAAACATACGTAAAATGTAAGACCAGTACATTCACTTGTGTTGACCAATCATCGGTATTTTGACATACCTGGTTTTGAAGTGCTGTGGGACCAAGACTTTGCATCTCCCTGACCAGCATTTCAAGTAATCCACTTTTTCCTATCTCCTTTGCCATTTTCATGCTAGAGTTTGCATAATTGCACAAAATGGTTCGAATGATGTTCATCCCATCCCACCATTCCATATTGTACTTCCCTATGTTGTCTAAATATTCCATGAGATTCTTTAATTGATTTGCTGCATCTATGTCGGCCAAGTAATCACCATATCTCTGACGCTGTGCTGGGGTTTTTGCTTTAAAATAGCTGCACAGAACATCATCTTTAAGCTTCTTAAGAATCCAAGATATCTCTGTACGAGATTGCATTCCTAATGCATCAATGGCTATCCGCATTTTCTCATTTACTAAACGTTCCTCATTGTTTATTTGGGCTACAACACCTGAGGAATGAGGACAAACAAGACTGAACATTAGTGAAAAAGAAAGACTTGATGAAAAAGCAAGAAAGGGAGGGTCTGCAATGCAGATAAGGGAGCAAGAAAGGAAATACCTGCTGTATGTAGGAGATAAGGAAGTATAAGGAAGCGAAAGTCTACTGTGGG
Organism: Anthopleura sola; assembly: GCA_023349425.1. Lineage (NCBI taxonomy): Eukaryota > Metazoa > Cnidaria > Anthozoa > Actiniaria > Actiniidae > Anthopleura > Anthopleura sola. The sequence goes on from JALHLI010000025.1 coordinate 2,057,439, forward strand.
GGATATGGAAATAAGGAAGGGAGGTCCACTGTGGGGGATAAGGAAGTAAGGAAGGGAAGTTCCACTGTGGGGGATAAGGAAGTAAGGAAGGGAAGGTCCACTGAGGGGGATAAGGAAGTAAGGAAGGGAAGGTCCACTGTGGGGGATAAGGAAGTAAGGAAGGGAAGGTTCACTGTGGGGGATAAGGAAGTAAGGAAGGGAAGGTTCACTGTGGGGGATAAGGAAGTAAGGAAGGGAAGGTTCACTGTGGGGGATAAGGAAGTAAGGAAGGGAAGGTCCACTGTGGGGGATAAGGAAGTAAGGAAGGGAAGGTTCACTGTGGGGGATAAGGAAGTAAGGAAGGGAAGGTTCACTGTGGGGGATAAGGAAGTAAGGAAGGGAAGGTTCACTGAGGGGGATAAGGAAGTAAGGAAGAGAAGGTCCACTGAGGGGATAAGGAAATAAGGAAGGGAAAGTCAAATGTGGGGGATAAGGAAGTAAGGAAGGGAAGTTTCACTGTGGGGGATAAGGAAATAAGGAAGGGAAGGTTCACTGTTCGTACAAACCTCTTGCATGACTCTTAGAACGGCCTGATGGAGGTCGTTGAGCTTCGAATCCATCCATCTTGAATGATAAACAGCTTGCCGTCATGTATGTAGGGAACAGTGGTTACAGAGATTACATGATGTGACCATTGATATGCTAACTACTCCTTTCTTTCTCTAAAATGAAGTGAATAAAGTAATAATTCATCAACAAAGCTAGATCTTACATTGATATGTCCAATTTTTATGAAAATGTAAATACTCATCAAAACAGAGGTTTTTCATACATAAATTTTTTCATAAGGTTTTTCATCCAAATTTCGTAACAATTTGTTGTTTGGGAAGCATGGGTGGCCTAATGGTGAGGGCACCTGCCTCTCACCAAAGCGACCCGGGTTCGAGTCCCATCAAGCTCCATTGTGTATGTGAATAGAGTTGTTGTTGGTTCTCTCCTGTGTTTAGAGGGTTTTTTCCGGATTTAGCCAGGTTTTCCTGTTTTTCCTCCCTCCACAAAAATCAACTTCTGAATTCCAATTAGAATGCAGTGGAAGAAGAGCCATTCTGTGAAATCCACTGAGGTTTTTTTCATCAAGCCAAGACTTTTCCTACAAACCTGGGGAAAGAGCTATAAAACTAAAAAATTTTCTATGAAGAGGAAAAGCTTTTCCATGAAAAATACTAGTAAATTTCTCTTACACTATTTCCGCAATATAAATAAACAAAAATCGGTCACGCAATATTTCAATTAGAATAGCGAGTCACGCGAGTCATTTTTTAATTTTTTTGAAGTAATACAACTCCTTTGATTGTTTGATGTTTATTGAGTCTTAAACGTACTTTAAGTTGGCTAGCTTAATTTGCTTTTTGGCTGCACATGAAATAATAATAATAATGAAAATACAGAGTAGTCTTATCATAACATAGTGTTACCTACTGTACAAGAAACCTTTGCAGTGTCACGAAGTTTGTATTCAAGATTTTCTAAACATGGACGAAGAAAATATGTTTTTTAAACCTAAAATAGGACGGAAAGGAGAATTAGATCTCATAAATCGAATATTAAGGCGATAGAATATATGTTGAAACTTGTCAGAGAGAAATATAATAAAGCAAAAATTAATAAGCTCACCGAGGAAGATGGAAGTAAGTTCTAATCGAAACTATGTCGAGATATCGCAATAAATTTGAAAAAAATATGCTTGTACTTACCACAAAATTAAAGGTTCACAAGTAGAGCTTCACTTTTCATTAATATATGAATATAAAGCCATGTTAAAGACATCATAATAACGTGGAAGTTTTTCAAACACTTCCGCTGCTTGTTTGCACTTTGACTTGCTCATCCCATGATGCACTGCTGTGACACAGGAAACCCAACGCCCTATCAAGAACGAACATCTTTCTGGCCCGCTTCTCGCCTCTCACCTCACTTAGCCGTGCCCTGATGTATATTAGCCTCTAGGTTGTTAAGTCTAAAGGTTGGGTTTGCCCCTGAAAACATCATCATAAGAAGTTCTACGCCTAATCCCAAAGAACTTAGAAGTTATTGTAAACCAATACGACAATTTTTTTACTTTGTCTCATTTATTGTTCGTTTTTCAACTCCAACCATAAAAGGTTAGCCGTATGACAAAGATAGGCTAACGAATAGACATACAGCCGGCCGGATCCAGGATTTTGTTCAGGGAGGGGTGCAGGGCACAAAGTCAGCCCAGGGGGGGGGGGGGGGGGGTGCAACCATCAGAATCAAAGAAAGAAAACATTATTTATTTGGGTATCTTCAAAATAGGGGGACAAAGCTGCTCCGGTGAGGGGGGGGGGGGGTGCGCAGCCCCTGCACCCCTCCCCTGGATCCGCCCCTGCCTGTACAGTTATGTATTGCCTACTGCCGGCGAGTTACTTGAATAATTCGTTTAGCCTTGCCCGACCGTGGATGGCTGCATCACCAGTGCTATTACCTTATGATGTTATACTTTATAACTTAAGTAATAGCGCATTAGATCATATTTGAATGTGATTTTGCGCTTTATAAATTTAATAATAAATTATTATTGTAATACCGAATTTCAGTTTTAAATCTCATCATAATCAGAAACAAAAACAACAACAACAATAACAACAACAAGACAAAAAAGGTTTGTCTCTAACTTACAAATTCTAGAATAAATAATTCAGACATCCTCGTACACACTTTGATACAAACCCCCTCTCACGCGAAACTGTCCAAAATAGGTTTTGGTGGACGTCAATCAAAGCGCACATGCCCTTGAAAACTCTTTGTTTTCCGACAAAGGTATGGAGACACTTTGATTGACGTCCACCGAAGTAGGTTTTGGTGGACGTCAATCAAAGCGTTTCCATGACATTCCATATCCATGTGCCCTTGAAAACTTTGTGTTTTCCGATAGTGTTACGGAAATTTTTGATTGACGTTCAGGAAAACCCTATTTTGTCGCGAATTAAGACTGTACGATTTCGCGTGCTTGATTCAAAAGCGCTGTACTTATTTATTCATTATTGCTTTCTTGACTTCATAGATTAGAAAAGACACATTACTCTAGTATTTCTGAAGAAGCAACAGTCGATGGTCTTGTTTGTTACTTTATTTTCTTTTGCGAGCGATCTCTGACAGCACGTGGTAGAGATGCCCTCTTCGTCTTGGTAAATATGCTTCGTTGCCTGAAAAAGAGGAAAAATATAAAGACACTTTTCTTTATTTCTATATATGTCTTGTGTATTTTCTTAGTTCAAGACGCAACGGATCTTTTGCATTGTTAACTAGCCATGCCTGCACTGAATTCATTCACTACAATGATACTATGATTTGCGTTGCAGCATTTGCTATATGATAGGGGACCGTTTATTGTTTTCTAAGTTCAAGAGGAGGAATCTAACATTACTCATTAAAATCGTAATGCATTGAACTCTTTTCCTACAAGGATGCTTATATCTGTAGCAGCATTTACTGTAGGAAAAGGGCTCGTTGTACTAGGGATAAGTCTTTGGTTTCCTTCCCCCCTGGGGGTGGGGGTTAACAGGTTTAAGCTGGCCCCGTCAGAGTCACCCTAGTACCCTCATAGACCATTTTGGTCTAGCTTCGGTACAATTATCTTTTGTTCATCATGATTTATATGGTGTCCCTTGTACCAAAGCTAGATCATAATGCATCTTGTTTATCGAGCTCAGGAAAGTCCTATGGAAACGGAGACAAAATTAAAGATTTTCGGAAATGCACTCTATTCACTGAGTTATACGCCTAGGCTCCATGGTATGCGCTGCTAACACACCACATCTTACTGCTGTGGTCATCGGTTTGTATCCCGGACCCTCCATCATATGTGAGTAGAGACTTGTTCGTTCTCTCCTCTGCTTTGAGGGTATTCCTCCGGGTTTTCCGGTTTTCCTTCCTCCATAAATTCCAATTCGATCATGTAATGAGATCCACAGATTTGTTAGCCACTGGCTATTAAGTACTACCCTCGTAAAACAAGGACCATATTTATACTCACGTCTGCTTTCGATATTTTCTTTCCTGGTCATTTCATCATGCAATATATTCATTCGGTACAGAGGTTTAGCCAATCCCTGACATGCGCTGCACCTTCCTCCTAATCATGCAATTGATTGATGCCAATAAATGTTACCAATCACCATCAATATACAGCTAGTTCAAAAAATTTTGAAGGGGCGAACGACGATTGCCAATCGGTGATTTGCGATTGTTGAGATTGGCTTTTGAAAATTCACGAGTTTTAGGAGCCATACTACTCGCGCCATCTACGGTCCTCGCTGAATTGTGCAGGTATTATTTAGGTAAGAATCGAATATGGAGAAATTCTTATTGTCTCACAGTTTCTGTCGGTCGTTCAATCGCACCTTCAACTTTTTTTGAAATAGCTGTATACATATATAGAGAAGACTGACGTAACGCCATGTGTGTATTAGTAATGACTAATAATCTTTAATATCCTTCATTTGAATTTGGAATTACAAAACTGCACCTACATGGTTATCGTATTTGAGTGTAATAGGTGTTCATGAAATATTGTACTTCTGCAGCGACTTATAATGATTATCTACATTGATTCACGTATTGATTGAAATCGAACGTCACTTGTGTACAACCTATATGGTTCACACTTGCAGCACAGCTGCGAGAAAGACAGTTCGATGGAAATACACAATAGACCTTTTTTGAACTCGTAAAATACCGCTGTGTTCATTGACTACAGATTCATTTACGCAGGGTTAGTCTCATTTCAATGACAAAACATTCACCCAGTGGTGAAAAAATATACAACTTCAACATAACAAAAACTTTGAAATTCCACGGATCACAAATATTTTACGAAAAATCAAGGCTCCCCTTGCAAAAATGAATCGGTAGACAAGGAACACAGAAGTATTATACGAATTCGAAAGGGTCCATTGTTTCCAAAATTATTTTTTCAAATTTCTAGATTTTGATTTCGGGTGATTTTACAGATCATTTTTCTTAGTTCTTCAGTCTGACTAGGTAATTCAGGATAATCAGTAGTCATCACATGATCAGATACAGGCAACGAGGACATGTTTTCAAGCTCTACTCGATCATAAATAGACCCAAGCCCCACCGACAACACCTCGACTCCATCCCGGTGGAGATCTTCCGAAGGACTTCTAACATTATCTTCCGAGGACCCTTGGGTAAGTACGACAAGTACTTTCGGAACACCTCGGCGAGTGTTCGGATAAGAAAATAGATTGTGCCGAGCAAACCCGAGAGCCCTACCAGTCATGGGAAAGGTTCCCGGATACTTAATACTATCAAATGCCGCAGGGAGCCCATCGGTTGAGTTGATAATGTTAAACGGTATTTCTAGAGAGGGTTCTGTGCCGTAAACCACAGCACCAATGCGAACTTTTCCTAAAGAGACTGGAAAAGTCATGGACACATTTTTAACGAATTCTAGAATTTTATCAAAGTTTCCTTGACTGACGTCTTCAACGGTTCTGGAACCATCGATCAGAAATCCAACGTCTGCCTTTCCGCAGTTAGCATGCAATGGGGGGCTCTGGGATGTTATCTTTTCTGGAAAAAATTTTAAGGTCACCGTTGGCATTCAGCGTAAAAATTTATAAAGTATTATTAGAGAGGTGCACTGAGGGTTTTCCGCAAGGTCTAGCTATTTTCGTTATTTGTTCAAGAACTAATCCAGCCTATTGATAGTCTTTATATGCTACGTGTATGTTTACCTCTCCGTTGAGCAGATGAACAAATGCGGTGCTTTACGTCTTCAAGCAGGGCATCCGAAAATTCATAAGACGTCATAATCACGTGATCATCGGCAGGTTCCGTAGCAATTGATTCGAGTTCATTTCGTACGATGTTTCTGCCAACACCAACTACGAATATTTCAACTCCTCGTCTTTTGAGTTCCAGGGCTGGTCTTGTGACGTCATCGTAAGACACGCCGTCGGTGATGAGAAGAAGGACGTTTTGTTTGCCAGAAGGGATTCTTGAAAAAAGATGCTGCTGGGCGAAGCTCAATACTCGACCTAAAAAATGATGGAACGAAAACATGATTTTACTTTCGGGTCCACATATGGTATGTACACTGTCTGTCTGTCTGCCTGTTTGTTACAACTTCTAAATTCCAATAGGAATTTCAGTGGACGAATAGCTACTCTGTATAGATGCCACTGCTAAATGCCATTTTTTATTTTATTTTGTTTGTCTGTCTGTAGGTCTGTCTGTCTGCCTGTCAAGACTAGGACACAAAGTGCAACTGTTGTGCTCAACATCTCAAAAGACAACTCGCAATACTGGTGTTAATACCCTTGTCTCAAGCAATGAAATACATTTGCGATATTTCAGAATAACGCTGACGTACATGGTATTCTGCGATGTGTGGGTAGCTTTTCTTGACGATAAATTATTATTATTTTTTTTTTGCACGAAAAAGATATTGCTTTCTCCTCCCAAAATAAGCTGCATTCCAACGTGCTAAAAGGCTTTAATTGCTGCTGTCTTCTGATTACCTGTTTTGATCTCCATATTGAGGAAGCTTGCACTATCAATAGCTTTATCCATGGTCGGCTCATCCAAGAAATGATCAAAGTGTACAACCTTCAGTTTTGGCGACCCACTGTATACCATCATGCCCACTCGATTGCCCTCGGGGGATACCGGGAACATATGGGTCAACCTTTTGGCAAATCGGAGTAGTTTTTGGGCATTACTATCGTCTCCATAAGCTGTAGTCTTGCTATCAAGCACAACTCCTAAATTAACACTGCAAACTACGGAATGAAATGATAAATTTATTATCCTTTGTCATGAAACAGAATCTTACAATGCATACCGTAAATCCCATGAGTGGCACTCTCCTCTCACCTTTGGGGCCTCAGCTTCGATCCCAGGACTGGATATCACATGCGTGTAGAGTTTGTTAGGTCCTCCCTTGATCATGATTGGAGGGTTTTCTCCGCGTTCTCCGGTTGTTCTCCCTCCGCAGTCCCGCTAAGTACCGATTAGCTGTGCCCTGACTTAGATCAGCCCAGAGGTAATTGTTTAGGGTTGGTTCTGTTTGTTAGCTGTGCCCTGACTTAGATCAGCCCAGAGGTCGTATCAGGGTTTGATAAAATTGGATGTTTCTTTCAATACACTAAGCAAACTGAACTCGATCACAATTCAATGATATCTGTTGTAATAGTTGCTTTTAGGCTGATGGGTTGCCTGTGGCCCCTGGGAGACATGTGGGGACACCCCTTTTGAAGAAGGCAGCCATCTTGGACAGCTCGTGTGCGTTGGACTTACTGAGTTGTAATTCAGTTGAAAACTTGAAGTTAGAGAATTAAAAACACAAGTATAACAATATCCATTCTGAACACCTAGTCACTATTTACCTTCAGTTTGTGGTCGATTCATCGCAGGGTTTTTGTCAGACACGTGTTGCACAGGTTGGTCTATGTATTCTCCAGCTCCCATTTCAGAAAGCTGCCCTACGCCATTTTCCTGCATTGCAGGTTTAACCTTGTTTACATCTGGCTGTCCTGGACTAATAGCCTGAGATGCTTGAGTCACAGGTTGTTGAGGCTCATTGATTTGTTGTCCATACTCAGTTTTCTCAGTCTGTGGTCCTTTATCTTGGTCCATTTTTTGTCCCTGTGAAGCAGACGCAGCAGGTAACTTTGGAAGGTTATTTACATCTGGGCCTCCTGCTTGTTTAGCTAGATTTATTTTACTTTCATATTGTTGTACCCCTTCCTCTCCTTGAGTTGGGTGTCCATGTTCAGTTTGATTTCCATGGTGTCCTTCATGTTCAGGTGAGTGCTGTTTTGTAGCATTAAGTTCTAACGGTTTTGATGAACTTTGTGTTGCAACAAGAATCTTTTCGGGAGGCATACTCTTGCTACTGTTGGAAACGGGCGGGGAATTTTGTACTACGCCCTGGGGAGTTTCCTGATTGCTTCCTTGTTTTTCTGACGGGTTTGGCCCCGCATTTTGTTTGGATGCAGTGTCTTTGACTCCTTGGGTTGTAGATGCAAATTGCCCAGCGCCTTTATCCATGGACTCCACCTGTTTATCTTGAGGTTTATTTGATTCCAGTTTCGCACTAGTCTCATCTGTCATGGTCTGCTTTTCATTATTATTTGGCTGTAATTTTGAACCGGATTCGACGTTTTGCAAATTTGTCTCTTGTTTCTGCCCAAGTGCTGGTCCAGGAGCTGTTTCCTGGCTATTTTGAGTTTTTCCTGGTTCTTTTAATGGCTTGAGATCACTGATTCTTGTAAAATTGTTGTTCATCTTTTCGTCTTCCTTAGGAACTCCTTTCTCATTCTTGTTCAGTTCAGGAGCAGGTTGTTCCTCTTTGGAATCTGATTTTAATCCAGTTACCTTACCCTCTCCTCCCTGGTGGCTGGTTTTCTGCGAGCTTGTCTCCTCGTGAGTAATTATATTGTCTACAGGTAAATGTTCACTGTTTGACGACCCTTGTTTATTCTTGTTGTCTTTAGAATCCGTCTGTATAGTCTGCTGACTTGATACTACGGTATTTGCCTCTTGATTAGATTCCTCCTTCTTGGATTCTGTTTCTTGGGCTTGCTGACCTGAGGCTGATGAATGCGTTCCTACTTTGGATTCTGTTTCTTGGGCTTGCTGACCTGAGGCTGATGAATGCGTTCCTACTTTGGATTCTGTTTCTTGGGCTTGCTGACCCGGGGCTGATAAATGAGTTCCTACTTTGGATTCTGTTTCTTGGGCTTGCTGACCCGGGGCTGATAAATGCGTTCCTGCTTTGGATTCTGTTTCTTGGGTTTGCTGACCTGAGGCTGATAAATGCGTTCCTGCTTTGGATTCTGTTTCCTGGGCTTGCTGACCCAGGGCTGATAAATGCACTCCCTGTTGTTCAGGTTTCGTATCTGTTTGAGGCGTTTGCTGATTGGGTGCTGGTAGGTGTGACTCCTGACTCGCTTCCTTAGCTTGTGATTCTGATTCAGGCGCTTGTTGTTTGGACGATTTCTGTTTATCCTGATTTTCTGGTTTTAGCGTCAAGCTAAGTTGATTTACTTTTATCTGGCTTACTTCAGGTTGTGTTGCAACAGGGTTTAATTTGGAGTCATTGGGTTTGTGGGTTGCTTCAGATGGTTGCTTTTCTGGTTGTTCCGGTGTCGTGTTGCTTGGCTCATGACTTGGTTTGTGGACTGAATCCATTCCTGGTTCAGGCTGAATTGGCTGTTCATGCATTGATTCTTTATTTGGATCTTTCTTCGCATCACAAGAACATTTATCAGATCGATCTGCAAGGTTCCCTTTGACATCTAAACAATACAGAAAAAAGAGTTTTCATCACGATGGAATCGAAAAACGTACTTCAAGTAAAAATCAACTCAACAAATGGAATCTCGTCCCCAGAGGAAGCAGGAACGCCGGCTTTGGGATGGAAAGATGTCAATAAATATCAGAACATGAATAAGTCACATTTCTGTTGTGATGGCTAATGTAATGACGTTGAGTTTAGTGATAGGATTGTCATCATCATCATCACCATTATTTATCTTTTATCACCATCTTCCTTTACCATCGTCCTGATAACCATTACCACCGTCATTGATGATGACGTTTATTATCTTAAACGTCATCATCGTCATTATAAACGTCATCACCATTTCATTTCTATCATATTTGTCATCACCATCACTTATCATCAGTTTCATCAGTTTGTATTAACATTCATTACTATCATCATAACCATCACCATCATAAACGTCATGCACCATCATCATCATCATCATGAAAGTCACCATCTCATCATCATCATCATCATTATAGTACTAAAAACCTGCTTGACTTGATATCATTACCTGAACAAACTCCTTTCACGATATCATCCAGCAGATCGGGTAGAGTGTCGAGGAACGCTGTAAACACGTGACTGGATTTTGGTTCCGATGAAATATCGATCAACTCTTTCACGTTTGCTAGTTTACCCAAACCAACTGCTGTTACCTGAAAAGAACAGAACGCATGTCTATGAGAAACTATAGTGATATTTAAATGCCTTGAATCTAATTTATTAATCTCTGGCTCCAGAGCGAAAGACCCCAGCTATTCCTGGCGCAAAACATGTTCCTCCATGATGGGCAAAAAAGTCGTCATATCAACCAAGCTATTAATTGTCTTTGTTATTACATTAGCTTCTTCCCTTGCAAACCAGAAATGTCCTCATAAGAGTTAAATTCAACCATGGCCATCATGTATCTTAAAATTTAGTAAAGTACTGTCCTGAGTTTCAGCACGTACCGAGGGTACGACATGCCATAGCATTGGAATGGTTTTTCATTGTCTTCTGTTATTCATCCAACCACAACGCGTAAATATGGACGCCTTGTTTCCCGCTCATACCAAAACCACTCTATCAAATCAGACAAAGATACAGTTATAATGATTGAACGGTTGCCAGGTTTACCTTGACTCCAGCATTTCTAAGTTCAGCAGCAGCTTGATTTGAATCATCAGCAGAGCTACCACTGGTCAAAAGTATCAGTGCATGTTCAGCGTCTTTTCTGCTGTACATTTTAAACATGCTATCCTTGACTTTCACTAAAGCGTTGCCTGTTCGTGGATCTCCACCCATATAGCTAACTGCATCAATGCTGTCATCTACCTCATGGACGTCCTTGATTGGGCTAAATGCAAATGCAGTTGCTGCGTCGTCTCCATAGGCAGCCAAGCTCACCTAAAGAGGAGGCGAATTGATTATGCTGAAATATGATTGTAATTTAACTCAAAAATGCTGCATAAAAGACAGTTTATATTGTGCTCTCATAATGCACACTCTCCCAACCAATCAGAAAGCGTATTTATGAAATGTCTTATAACTAACGGACTGACCTGTGTGCCACGTGGGTCAAATCCTCGGGCTAGGGCTTTGACGAAGTCCAAGACATGTGCGAAGTACACCTGAGGGATGTCTGATGAACCATCAACTAGGAAGCCTACGTCAGCCTTGGCACTACACACTGGAGATAGAAATAAAATTATTATCTTTATGAAAAGTTAACATCTCTTAAAAAACAGGTTTTCTCCCAACGAACGGGACATTGCGTAATGACCCTAAGGCCCAGTTCAAATGTCGATCTTTTTATGAGCCGAACCTAATGCATCAGAGAAAATCGCCTTACTATTCATTGTTTTTAATGCGTTCGGCCCATGTGAAGCTCGACGTCTGGACTGATGTACGTTATGGCCGAGCATCACCGCAAAAGCAATGGCGCAGCTCGGGGTCGAACTGAAAGCAATTAAAGGCACCTCTGGCAGTTGTTATAGTCCATGTATGACCCGGGATCGGAACACAACTCTAACCAGTTTGAATTAGTTAGGGTTTGTTTGAGAACTAGGCTTCAGACTGACGTCCGCGTAGGAGACTATGGTTTGAGAGAACGGGTTTGATACTAATATAATGATAATAATGATAATAATAAGAACAACAAGAACAATTTGATGATGATGATGATATAATAATCGAGATATTTTTATGATTACCTTTTTTTGGACAGAAGCAATCATCTGGTTGTTGTTCATCGTTTTGTTGTTCAGCGGTGTTAAAAGTCGTACTGACAGGGCTGACTTCACCCATCACTACTGGACCAAGGGGAGTGTTGAGCTGTACTGCATTACTGGACACCACAGGACCACCTATACATCGACAAAACAGGTTTGTCAGGTATTGCCAAAAACATCCGGATTAAACCAAAAACCCAACTCTAATTAAAACGTTTAGAAAGATTTAGATCCCCCCCACCCCTGGATTTTGAATTGAACAAAAAATTGGAATTACTAAAGAAACACCAAATTTTATCGATACCCTGAAACAACCTCTGGGCTGATCTAAGTCAGGGCATGGCTAACTCACAGATAAATCCCTGAAACAACCTCTGGGCTGATCTAAGTCAGGGCACAGCTAACTCACAGATAGAACCCTGAAACAACCTCTGGGCTGATCGAAGTCAGGGCACAGCTAACTCACAGATAGAACCCTGAAACAACCTCTGGGCTGATCGAAGTCAGGGTACGCCTAACTCACAGATTGAACTGAAATTTAGCTTCTTAGGTTTAGCGGTGAGAAAAACCCTCGCCGAATCAAGAGAGAGACCTAGCAAACTCTACTCAAGTGTGACGCTAAGTCCAGGAATCGAACCCGCGACCCAGAGATGAGAAGCGAGTACACTACTGCTATATACCACCTTTGATTCCCTATTTATTCTCATGGCACCATTAAAGTCTTACACAAGACAAGGTTTTGCGTTCAAAAAGTGGAGAAACTAACATCAATACATACCATTGTAGGTGTCCTCGACGATGCTTGGGTCAATGCCTGGTAGAACACGTTCATTCATTTGCCCATGTGGAAGCATTTGGTTACCTTGAGGCAAGGCTTGCTCTTCTGGTTCGTTGATTTGTTGAAATGGCACTGACGCCTGCGCATGCGCATCAAGCCCAGATTCTTGTTTCTGCTCAACAGGTTCTTTATGTGTTTCTTTCATCACGTAAAGTGGTTTGTCCACCCCAGAAATACTTGTTTTTTCTACTTTTGTTACGGGATTTCCTCCGCCATTTTTTCCAGACTCACTCTTTTCTTCGCTGTTCATTTTTTCACTCCCTTGTGGTGAATCTTTTTGACTGGCAGATTTAGCCTGGGATTGTGAATCAGTAGATAATTTTTCATTTTGTTTAGATTTTCCTGTTTTAACTTTGTATGGAGGATAGGTTGGTCGATAGGTTGCTGCTGCTGGTACAGCGGTGTTGCGCGGAGTGGTTGACAGAGTTGGTGCAGCAGTGTTTCCGGATTCGGCTTCGTCGACAAGCATAGCTTTATTCACGGAAATAAATTAAAAATTAGAATCATGAATTCTAAAACACTCTATCATGTTTCAGATATACGAATTCTTGGGGTGCAACCGCGTGACTCAGAATCCCTTTAGACATAAGTAATAATGAAACAGCCGCCATCTTGGTTGATAAGATGACAAGAGAATTTTAACGAGGAATGCTTTGTATAGTCAATCAACATGGCTGCTAGTGACGTAACATGCACCTCAGAATAAAGGTGTTGCACCATCACGTGACGGCAGCCATGTTGCATGGCAAGAACAATACAATCGTTTTACATGAGAAAGAATTCAATTCCCGAGATTAAATCATCTTGGGTGTTCAATAAAAAAACATTGTCTTGCATGATGCATTGTGGTATAGCTTGGGTAAAAGCAACTTTTGTTGGCCATGCCTTATAAGGTGTTGTTTGTACCCAAGCTAGACCACAATGCATCCTGTTTTCCGAAGTCAGTGCAAGGATTTCTCTCTGTGCCATATATGTTTCGTATGAAGTTGTTTGTACCCGAGCTTGACCGACACGCGTGAAAAACGTCTGCGCATGCTCTAAGTCCGCATGCAAATTAGTCAAAAGCGTTTTTCGCGCTATTGTAAAAATATGCAAATATTGACTTTCACACTTGCCTGAAGAATAGTCTTTACAAAATGCCAAAACTTAAAGTCAGTTGTCGAAACTTAAAGGCTAATTCTTTCATATTGCCTTTATTAATACAGTATCTTGGTCTCACAAAAGTATACCTGCGAAATGTTTTGTATACTTGGAGAAAACAAGCATTTACTTTCTCACTAAAACTCTTGTAAATTCTTGGAAAGCGTGCTGAAAGGCACGCATGCGCAAACGTTTTTCTCTAGTGTCAGCTAGACCACAATGCAGTCAGAAAAGGCCATAGATGACTGATCCACCAAGATGCTGAATACATGTTACAACGTGCCTTTAATTCCCACTTACTTTGACAATCTTTGTCTTTACATATCTCGCCCTCAACACTTGGTCCCAGTCCAGAACAGTCCTTCCCACCGTTAGACGAAGGAGGATTACTACAAGTGCGCATGCGCCGTCTGACTCCATGTCCGCAGGTTTTGCTGCACGTGGTCCACGCGGACCAATCAGTGAAGGCCCCGTCTATCGACAGATCTTTAAACCTGATCATGAAAGAATTAGCAGCCATTGACATATATATTTTTTTCTTGTTTCATGAAACGCCAGCACCAAACCCGATTCATCTTAGATCAGTTCAGGGTAGATAAGCGTATAGTATCCTCTGGGGTCTCAGGTTCGATTCCTGGACTCAGCATCACATGTGAGTCAAATAAGAGTTTGATAGGCTTCTCCCTTGATTATATTTTTTTCCCTGGGTTCAACTCTTCCTCCGCATGCGCAAAACCTAACAAGCTAAATTTCAATTCGATCTGTGAGTTAGCTGTGCCCTGGCTTAGATCGGTCCACAGCCGGTTGTTTCTGGGTTCAGTCTGTGAGTAGCCATGCCCTGACTTTGATCAGCTCAGAGGTTGTTTCAGGGTTCGATAAAATTTGTTTCAACTCACTTATAAGCTTGCAGACTCCAAGGACCTCCTTTGCCGTCACCTTTCAGAAAAAAGAACAAATCAACATACTGATTGGTTAATTTATAGACTCCTTTCACGTGACGTCAAAGCAGCTCATTTTGGATGATAAAAACAAAACTTTTTCAATCTCGTTCAAATTGGAACCTATTGTTTTGTCCTCCAAATTGAGCTGCATTCCGACGTGCTGCAAGAGGTTTTCTTTCATCTTTAATTAGCATGTCTGGGACTGAAATAGCGTTTCATTATGGACGGCTATCCTAGTGTTATAATTGTGGACGGCAATTTTTTATCTGCCGAGCAAAATAGCCGAAAGCAGTTACATGATTTTCCCATACATACAACACGCCTTGTGTTTTGGCGCAAACCACTGAAAGGGGCACTTCGATGAAAACTGAAAATAATTTAAAACTTGGTGAAACTTATTGATATGACCCCACTAGTCGCTAAGCAACATATTTTCTTCACAGTCAAAAGTGGCGGATAAAAATGATCAATTATTGTATCATCTGTATTGTGAGTAAATTACGTCATTTACTCAACCATAT
Organism: Anthopleura sola; assembly: GCA_023349425.1. Taxonomy (NCBI): domain Eukaryota; kingdom Metazoa; phylum Cnidaria; class Anthozoa; order Actiniaria; family Actiniidae; genus Anthopleura; species Anthopleura sola. Next base: position 2,072,447 of record JALHLI010000025.1, read on the forward strand.
AGTTGTTTTAGCTTTTAAAACTAAATTTATTGGCAATAATCTGCTTAAAGTGCAGAATGTTTGGGAGGGTATACCTTGAAAGTCATCTAAATTCATCATTAAATAACTTCAACTAGGAATAAGCAGTTTCCAATTTTGACAGATTTTCATCCAAGTGTCCCTTAAAAGAAAGCGAGTTTAACATACATACCCTTACATTCAACGGCCATTCCATATTTGTTCAGGCTCTTCTCATCCTCAGCACCAAAACACTGTCCTCCATTTTCCATACCAAATATTTTGAGACGTTTGTCGGCTGCTGCTCTTGCGCACTTCAGTAAGGCGTATTTTCTCGCTTTGTAGTTGGGTTCCATTAATAACTGGTGCTCGCCTTCGAGGGCAGGGATGACTCTGTTCCAGGCATCCCGATAACAACCAACACTTTGAAACTCTGGGAAACAACAACATTCATAGTACGGTAAAGGTTATTCCTCATTCACCACCTCACCCACACAAAAAAAGACCTATGTATTGGCGCTCATACGGTCTAATAAGGAAGGACATATTTTCGTAAAAATATAAAACAAAGTATAGACCAGTTCCTGAAGCAAAAATGTGTGTAACATTTTAGTGAATTTGGCATATTAATATAATGTTTGGAATACTAACACAGATCGATGCCAAATGACTGCAAATACTTCACAGTAATTGCACTAGAGACAGACAGACAGACAGACAGACAGACAGACAAACAGACAGACAAACAGACAGACAGACAAGAGAGGGGGAAAAACGAGATGGAGAAAATAGAAAGAGCACTGAGAAGAGGGCAACAACAACCGACCAATAACAACCAAAGAATGTCTTATAGTAACCTTTATTTACAGTCAACATAAAACGTACTAAAAAGCACCAGAATCTGAGAGAACAATAATCAATTATCACGATGATATTTAGTGCAAGAAAACAATTTCTACTTACTGTTTCCGTCAATTTCCTGTTCTCCTGCTATCTCTTCTCTTTTGGTCTTGCTGCTTTGATTCTTGTGTGCAACTAGCATGAAAAAATATCAAAAAGAAACCAATGTGTACAACACTTTAAAACAATATCCAACATTATCAGTTAAATGGGAGATAATTTTGATTTTAGCATTTTTTCCAAATTTATTCTAAAAAAATAAAATCTAAACCACTTCGTACAACACCTTAAAAAAACACCGATCTTTAGCTCAGAATTATCAGTTATTGGCTTTAATTTTGATTTAGTTTGTTCCTCCAAATTCATTGTATAAGGAGGATATAGCACACGCAACGTATTATTGCTTACGTCTGGTACGGCGCCAGCCGCAATAAAAACATTAAGTTCGAATTCACACATAATATGATAATGATACTGTTGTCTTCCCGCCAAAGTTTTAGAATTAGATTTTTTTCATAATATAACAAGTAGTTACCAACAACTTCAACACAGTTTCAATGGTTAATTTGCAAATACAGAAATAATTTTATATATATGGCAATATAATATCGTTTTATATGAGAATATCGCGGTTAATGTGTTAGGCAAGATCTTACCTTTGTTTTTGGTCCATTTTTTGATATGTCTTGCTTCAAGTGCTTCAATCAAGACACATATTAAAATAACAGCATATAGAAATACCTTACACAAAACCATTTTTTTCCTCGTCTATTTTCGCTCTTCACCTAATTTCTTAATTGTTTAAGCCTTCGGATTTTTAAATGAAGGTAAGGAGAAGTTTGAGATGTCTTGTTTTTAAAATTGACGCTTTGCTGTGACAACCATCATAATTTCAATGTCATTTTTGCCGTATTATTTTTTTACAGTCAAAATAGAGAACCTCTGTCGCTTTTTCTCTCGTTAAACCAACAAAAATATCAGATGAAGTGATGTAATTCAAAGCAAAAAGCAAATGATCCTTGAAATGAATGGGCTTAGCACAGAACAGGTAAGTTCACTGCTCTTTCAGCTATTAACCAAACCTGTACCCAGAACTCCGAGCGATTATATATACTTTATCTTCAACTTTAGAAACCATATTCTATCATGAAACAGGTACTGAGTTATCTAAACACGTTTGTCACTCAGTTTTTTTGTTTTTGTCTCGGAATAATATATTTCGAGGGAACTTTTTTAATTTCTTGAATAATTGATGCGTTTCAGTGGAAAATATTGCAGCTGGTAAATCAAGACCCGTGAAGAACGCGGCCATGTGTTGGTAAAGGTATTGGTCGACTTGACTTAAACCATTTCTGGGTAGCTTAAGAATTAACCTACCGTTTTTTTCCTTGTGTTTTTTTTTTTTTTTTTTTTTTTTTTTTTTTAAAGGTGACTTCAAATTAATTGGGATTAGATTTCGTGTTTTTTTCTAACTTGCTCGTATCGCATAAAAATACACTCGGATATTTCTGAATGTGTCACATGTAGTAGCTCAAACCATTTAGACTTTTAACAGTGTATTCGAAAATTAATTTTTGAGTCGCGTTCGCCCTTACAGGGGGATTTTATAACACTGAGTGGTGTTTTAAAATTTTGGTCCCACTGTTCGCTCAAAAATCGATCGATTTCCTTGAAACTTCAGATTCTTGGTAAATAGATTGTGATAATTTTGTCTGCCGAGTTTACTTTGTAGGAAATCCAAACGAAATTTTGCCGTATTTACAGTGCAGAAATATCGGCAGATTTTCTCTGTAGAGCAACTTCAAGGAGGCTTATCATCTTTCATTTTTATCATTTTTTGTAATTACTTCAAACTTCAGATTTGACTAAAACCTCTTTATTTAATTGTTGTTGAAGTCAAAAGATGATATCTATACATGATGTGCAAGTTATCTATCATTCTCAGTACTTGTCTATATCTCGAGGCCGCGTTCAAAGTTTTAGGTAAAGTTTAGACGTCAAATTTCACGTGTGCCGATGTGCCGATGTGCCGATGTGCCGATGTGCCGATCCAATTTCGAGTTCGTTCGTTCGTTCGTTCGAATTTTTTTGGGCTTTGTTTGTTTGTTGTTGTTTTTTTTTAATAATTATTTTTGATTTTTTTTGCATCAAGAGTGACAAATATTTTGTCTATCGTCAATTTTTTTGGTAGTTTTTTCAAACATGTATTATGGTGTAGAGAGCAAAAGATGACTTTTGTCAAGTAAATACTGATTATTTGGAAAATGATGGTCGTACAATAATGTACCAAGGGACCTTCGCGACCGTGTTCACTAAATACCTCGTGGCGCTAAAACTACTCATCTAATGTCTATAAAAGAAAATATTTTCTTGAAGCTGAAGAAACACAGATTTCAGCCATGTTGATCATTCTTTGATGGAATTCATCAGTTTTTAAGAGTGCAAGTTTTATAATTTTCGACCGCTGTTTTTCAAGAAGTTACTGGAACGCCAGTAAACTACAAATCTCGCATTTTAAAACAGAATAATCAGTTTTATCAATAAATGATCACCATGGTTGAAATTTGTGTTTCTTCAGCTTCAAGAAAATATATACTTTTATAGACATTGGATGAGTATAGTTTGTTCACTACGAGGTATTTTTTTGAACGTGGTCGCGAAGGTCCCCTGGTACAAAGACTCTGGTCCAAGTTTTAGCTGATAAACCTGTGTGTAATGGCCTGGCGAGACAAGTTTTCCGGGGATGAACTTTTCTCGCAAAGCCGTTAGGCGCTAGTTTCAGCTAAAAGTTTCAACTTGTAAAAGGACCGTTCGTTTACAATTATTTTGTCATCTTTTCTTGTCTTGTTCCTTTAGATTTCTATGGCTGTCTTTGCTGTCCTTGAATGCCTCTGTGGGCGAGAAAAGTTTTTCCTCGTTGTCAAGCAATTTTTTTATCTCCTAGTCTTCCCTCTGTTCCAGATTTTCATCATCGTTGCTGCTGGTGCTGCTCTTCCGAAAGCACTCTTCTTGGTATTGATCAAGTGACAGCTCCACATCCTTCAGCATTGAACTTAAAAATTCATCGTCAATTAGATGGACCTCTTGGTCATCGTCGTTAGCTGCTCTGTAAACTTTCTTGTCCGGTACAGGAAAACGTTCTTGAACAATTGCATAGGGATTTGCAGAAAGAAAAATTCTTCCTTTGGGGATTGGTGGCAGTGATGGACCGCTAACGTCATTCTTGCTGTAGCTGTACTCCATGTTAAATCTATTAAGTTCTCAATGATTTGTGAACTGTACAAAGGAATAGCTACCTTTATATCATAAGAGCGAGAGAAGACCTATTGCTAAGCAGCACATAGTACTGATGGAATTGACCCTCGTAGAATTGAAATTATTTACAATTAAGTTTAATAATACTATTCGTAACTAAGGCAGTATAAGGCAAGTAAATGACGTGAATAATTCTAAAGTAAAAAAATATCATGTTGCCATAGATACAGAAGCCCGTGTTTCCATAGTAAATAAAAAACAACAAAATAATGACTATATATGGCTATATTCGAAAAGTAGAAAACAACAACAGCGAAAAGTCGGCAACAACAGTTTTTGCATGACGTCATACAACAAATAATTGTAATAATATTACTGGTAACTAAGGAAAAATCTGCCACACCCTGCCTGAACTGATAAATGTTGTTCCAGTTGTCATGACAACAAACGCGTATGTATGACGTCATACAACAAACAATTGTAATAATATTACTGGTAACTAAGGAAAAATCAGTTACACCCTGCCTCATGGAACTGACTTGTTCCAGTTGTCATGACAACAACCGTGTATGCATGACGTCATACAACAAACAATTGTAAAAAATATTACTGGTAGCTAAGGAAAAATTGGCCACACTTTGCCTGAACTGATAATTGTGGTTCCAGTTGTCATAACGACAAATTTAAGATACAACAAACAGGCAATTTAACGCAAGACAATGGACGTTAAGGTGGAAATATTATGTTGTTATAGATACAGAAGCCAGTGTTTCCAAAGTAATCAAAACAAAAAAAAAACAAAAACAAAAAAAAAACAATGGATATATATTGAAATACCCCGAACGAAAAAGAAAAACCCCAAACAACAACAACAGCAGCAACAACAACAACCAAAGTCCTTAAAGTCGGTATGGTGAACGTTCAACTGAATAAAATAAAATTTTGCATGCAAGTCGTGAGAAAAGTGTCATTCGTATCAAAGGTATGGACCCCTTTTAGCACGTCAGAATGCAACTCAATTTGGAGTACAAAACAGCGGTACCTGTAAACTAACGTACTTATCGAAACTCTGTGTGAGCTACCGCTTTAGAGATCCAATTATTCTCAGCGGTCTGATTGGTGCGAATATAAACTGATAGTGAGAATTGCTTAGCATATCGTTTACTTCAGTTCAAGCCTGCAAACTGCTCGGACGTTGGTATCTTTGCTACTTGCTCCACCGAAAGCGAAACAACTGGCCAAATCTTTTGGTGCCGACGTTTCTAATTCATTCTAGTCAATATTTCCTTGGTTCATTGATTCTAAACAGGTTAGTCAACACTTTCCATTGTACTTTTCAATATGTGACTGAATGCAGAGGATTCTGACATTCTGACATTCTGGGCAACTGCCTTGTAGAGCTCGCACATGTGGCTTTTTGTCTCAAGATTTAGCAAGGGAATAATTTAATAGCTCAATTAGTTTAGCTTATCTTATCTTATAAAGCCTAGTAATCTAGTAATATATTATTAATACATAAATAATTGTTTTATACATATGTACATATTTTTAGATAATTTTAGTAACTTAGGTATTTAGATAGTTCGAGGGCTACTGGTTTATCAGTTTTTATTGTACTGTAATGTGTTACCCTCTATAATTAAGGTTTATTGTATTGTATTGTATTGTATTGTAAGGTCTATGCTTTTCCATCCTTCCAACGGTTTTGTGGCGATTTGAAGTGCCTTGTAGAGTCCGAAATCAGTTGTGAACTCTCGCCTCGAGTATTGTTGAAAACGCGGCACTTTTTCGAAACAAAATTTGCCGCATTTACATGATATGCATGCTGAGATATCGGAAATTGTTTTCTCTGATAGTCTTGAACTATGCATGCTTGTTACTTTGTAATGGGGTATTGTTGAAGAGCGGTATTTTTCCAAAAGAAAGTTTGCCTTATTTATATGACGTGATAAGCAGATATCGACAAATTTCTTTTCTGATAATCTTGAATTATGCATGCTTGTTACTTTTCACTTGAATAGCGGCAGTTTTTTTCAAAATAAATTTTGAAAAGATATTGGCACAATTCCCCCCTCAGTCTTGAGTTATACTGAGATATTTTCCTCATATTCCTTTTATTGTCCATGCACTGGAGCTGATTGTTGAATAGCGCCTTTTTAAAAAATACAATATTTTCCTTCATAGACAATATTTTCCTATATTTTCATAGACTTGAGTTATATATATGGCTTAAATTACTCGTGCAGTGGAGTTTGGTTTCGTTTTGAAATGCTCGCAGTGATTTTTGATGCATTGTTTCCCTCACTGCGTTCAGCTATGCATGATATTAGGTGCACTGGAGTTGATGGTCTATTTTACCGCACCTAGTTTGAAATAAAGTGAGTTTGGCAAAAATAGTGAAACCTGATTGCTCAGCTATTATTGGAATCCAATAAACCATTTCACGGTTGCCATCGATCAACCTCAGCCTCGATAGTGTGTAATATATTCTTTAGAATTTGACTACAGCTCACGTTAATTTAAGGAATGTACACATTATCAAACAATTGAAACAAAGGTAAAGGTAAAGGAGCTATATTTAACGTCGGTAGTTCCTTCAGCTACGAGGCTGGTATCAATGGAAGCCGACGGTGCGCACTTTACTCCCTCTCTCCATCAGTGCTCTGTTTTTCTACACGGATTAGAAAGAAGTCGAGACAGACATGGAGATCCTGAGGATCGAATCATGGACTTCTAGCTCCGAAGGCCGCGCACTAACCAACTGAGCTACGCCTGCTCCTATAACACTTAAAACTTCCACGGGCTTTAATCAAATTCTAAAGAATAAATTACACGCTATCGAGGCTGAAGTTGATGGACAAGAACCGCGAAATGGACTATTCAGGCTCTTGGAATTTATTCCGAATAATATGTTCGTTTGTAAATTTTTTCCTTCCCGCTCTAGATGACCGTTTTGAATTTGAGTCTCATTCCCTAGTGGATGGAATTGCTGGTGTTCATGACTATCATCCCCTGAGTCGCTCTTCTCTTTATGTAAGGTGGCTCTTTGATTTCTACATGGAACCTTCTCTTCTGGTTTCACGGTACTGGAACCAAATAGACCCCTTGCAGCACGTCGGAGTGCAGCTCAATTTGGAGGGCGAAACAATAGGTTCAAATTCTCAGGAGATTAAGGTGGCCCAGGGGTATTTATTTACGTGAAAACAATTTTTTTTGAACTTCAAATTTTGGCGCAAAAACAACTTCGATTGCTTTAAAAATCGGGATTATAACTTATCATTGTCTCTAGTTTATAACTATTTAAACGTTGTTTTAAAAATACTGATGTCGTAGGAGCAATGCGCTTGCAAACGCGAACACGACTTTGAGATTATATGGCTATTTCTAAAAATCTGAAAGACGAAACCACTCGATTTTGCGTCTATGGACTCATGTACCTCACTACTTTTACGTGATAAACGGCCAAATTAATCGAGACCTTGCAAGCTTAGGAAATATGAGTAGTCAAAATAGAACACACAAATGTATAGCTTATAAAGATTCGAACAGAGACGCACAATAAAATCATTGCTTTCGAAATCGTTACTCACCACGATGTTGTACAATGCTTTTCCAGTATGGAGGCCAAGTTTTAGTGAAATTGACGTACTGTGTGCACCACTATCACGATTGATAAAAGAACACATTTATCGATGCATTAATCAAAATAGCTAGATAATCAAATTTTTGCTCAGTATTAACTTAAATGGTAATTCTAGCGGTTCTCAAAAACACAAGATGTACACAAATGATTGTAAAAGTACCTTACGAAGTTTGAGCGTGTTCCATTCATACGGTTTGGAAAAATGGAGAAGTAAAGTTGACCGTATTTTAATCTTGGCGACACCGCCGAGTTGCAGTTGCAGCGAAAAGCCAGCATGTCCTTTTGTTGATGCATGTAAAATTTGCAATATTTTTTTTTAAGTCCCGCGAGGGATGTCCCGTTGGGACCAATTACCGAACTAATATAAACTTAGAATAATTGTCTACATGTATTGGTAGTCTATATAGTAATATATATTTTAGAAACATTTATTTTAACTTTCAGGCTGATGTTTCAGTAAACACCCGTTAAATAAAAACAAAATCAGCCTGAACTCCCAAAATGGGTGTTTTTATATGCGGGTTTTTACTGTATTATATTCTAAGTTTATATTAGTTCGGTAATTGGTCCCAACGGGACATCCCTCGCGGGACTTAAAAAAAAATATTGCAAATTTTACATACATCAACAAAAGGACATGCTGGCTTTTCGCTGCAACTGCAACTCGGCGGTGTCGCCAAGATTAAAATACGGTCAACTTTACTTCTCCATTTTTCCAAACCGTATGAATGGAACACGCTCAAACTTCGTAAGGTACTTTTACAATGATTTGTGTACATATTGTGTTTTTGAGAACCGCTAGAATTACCATTTAAGTTAATACTGAGCAAAAATTTGATTATCTAGCTATTTTGATTAATGCATCGATAAATGTGTTCTTTTATCAATCGTGATAGTGGTGCACACAGTACGTCAATTTCACTAAAACTTGGCCTCCATACTGGAAAAGCATTGTACAACATCGTGGTGAGTAACGATTTCGAAAGCAATGATTTTATTGTGCGTCTCTGTTCGAATCTTTATAAGCTATACATTTGTGTATTCTATTTTGACTACTCATATTTCCTAAGCTTGCAAGGTCTCGATTAATTTGGCCGTTTATCACGTAAAAGTAGTGAGGTACATGAGTCCATAGACGCAAAATCGAGTGGTTTCGTCTTTCAGATTTTTAGAAATAGCCATAAAATCTCAAAGTCGTGTTCGCGTTTGCAAGCGCATTGCTCCTACGACATCAGTATTTTTAAAACAACGTTTAAATAGTTATAAACTAGAGACAATGATAAGTTATAATCCCGATTTTTAAAGCAATCGAAGTTGTTTTTGCGCCAAAATTTGAAGTTCAAAAAAAATTGTTTTCACGTAAATAAATACCCCTGGGCCACCTTAATATTCTTTTGTTTCGCCCTCCAAATTGAGCTGCAATCCGACTGACGTGCTGTAATGGGTCTATTGGCACTGCTATATACCCACTTAACGTGATGTCAAAGCCGTTCCTCAGGATCTCCACGTCTGTTTCGACTTCTTTCTAATCCGTGTAGCTTCAGCTTTGAATACTCTTAAAACAGAGCACTGATGGAGAGAGAGAGAGGGAGGGGGGGGGGGGGGGGGTAAAGTGCGCACCGTCAGCTCCCTGGAGAACCAGCTACTAGCTGAAGGAACACTGACGTTAAATAAGGCCTTTACCTTTAAGTCAGTTAACTTTAATGTAACTTCAAGGAGGCTTATCATCTGCCATTTTTGTCATTTTTTGTAAAAACTTCAAGCTTAAGATTTGACTAAAACCTCTTTATTCAATTTTTGTGGAAGTCAAAAGATACTATGATATCTATACAAGATGTGCAAGTTATCTATCATTTGATGTCAACATCAACAAGCTATTGTTCTCACTACTTGTCTATATCTCGAGGCTTCGTTCAAAGTTTAAGTTTCCCCAATTTCAATGGTTCGTTCGTTGTTTTTGTTGTTGTTGTTGTTTTTGTTTCTTTTTGAGTAAATGTAACGTAAGATTTTTTGCATCAAGAGTGACAAATACTTTCTATCGTCAAATTTTTTTGGCAGTTTAAAAAAAATGTATTACGATGTACAAAGCAAAAGATGACTTTTGTCAAGTAGAAAATGCTGATTCTTAGACAATCAATGTCGTATATTTCTAAGACCCTATTATAAGTTGAAATTGTGAGCTGTGTAAAGCGGATGGTATTAGACGGTTCATGGTGCATTGGAGTTACATAGTGAAATTCGTTCTGAGACTTTTCTCGCAAAGCCAGTGCACACTATTTTCAGCTAAAAGTTTCAACTTGTAACAGGGCCGTCCGTTTACATTATTTTGTCATCTTTTCTTGTCTTGTTCCTTTAGATTTCTATGGCTTTCTTTGCTGTCCTTGAATGCTTTTGTGGGCGAGAAAATTTTTTTTTCTCATTGTCGAGCAATTTTTTTTATCTCTTAGTCTTCCTTCGGTTCCAAAGCTTCATTATCGTTGCTGCTGGAACTGTTGTTACGAACGTACTGTTCTCGGAACTGATCAAGTGACAGCTCCACATCCTTCAGCATTGAACTTAAAAACACATCGTCAATCAGATCGAACTCTTGGTCATCATCGTCGCTGGCTGCTTTTTGAATTTTGTTGTCTGGAAAAGTAAAATGTTCTTGAACCATGGCATTAGGATTTGCAGAAAGAAAAACTCTCCCTTTGGGTATTGGTGGCAGGGAAGGACCACGAACGTCATCCTTGCTGTAGCTGTAATCCATGTTCAATCTATTAAGTTCTTAAAATTATGAAGTACACGAAGCACTAGGTACAGTCATATATAACAAAAGCTAGTGAGGATGTATCGCCAAACAGCAAATAGTATTGATAACATTAACGTAGGATTTGTATTAACTTTGTTATCCCCAGCAATGCATCCAATTCTAATTGAATTTATTTGCAATTAAGTGCAGTAATATTATACTCGTAGCTAAGGCAATCAAACGTCAGCTAATGCACGTGCATTAATCTAAAGTAGAAACATTATGTTGCCATAGATACAGAAGCCCGTGTTTCCATGGTAACTCTCAAGAAAGTCACAAAAAATGACTATATATGGCAATATCCCAAAAGTAGAAAACAACAACAGCGAAAAAAGTTAACAACAACAGTTTATCCATGACGTCATAAAACAAACAATCGTAATAACATTACTGGTAACTAAGGACAAATCTGTCATACCCTGCTTGAACTGATGTTTTGTTCCAGTTGCCATGACAACAACCGTGTATGCATGACGTCATACAACAAACAATCGTAATAATATTACTTGTAACTAAGGAAAAATCAGTTACACACTACCTGAACTGATATGTTGTTCCAGTTGTCATGACAGCAACCGTGTAGGTATGACGTCATTGAACAAACAATAGACTACTTCGACGATGCGGCGGCCATCTTGAATCTGAATTAATGAAAATAACTTTTTACGAGATGCCGGGGGTAAACGTTGGATCTGATGAAGAAAAAAACAAATCCTGGGTTTCTCTGGCCCTATGATGCTGGTTAAGTGACAAGCATTTCATTTTTCTACGTAGTATCAGTCATTTTTTTGCACATCTTGAATCGCAATGCATTATGGGGCGTCCAGGGGGCAAAAGAAAACAAAAATGTCGGATAAAATAGAAGGTTTCGTTTATTTGTCTTTCTTTCATGTCCATCTTCGTAATTCATCTCTTGTCAAGTTGTCTAGGGGTGAAACGTTGATTCAAATCGACACCATAAGTGTAACAAAGATTTGCATATTTGCCCCCTACCAAAATGGCTGCCGCATCGTCGAAGTAGTCCATCGTAACAACATTACTGGCAACTAAGAGAAAATCGGTCAGACAGTATTTGGCGAAAGCTGTTGTCTTTTAGTCTTTTAGCAAAGAATGGCATCGGTTTTAATGGACAAATAACCAATCTAGGTTACTGTTCAGTTAATGTCGGTATGACGCCATGAAATAAACAATTTTTTAACTGGTTTAAAGAAGCTTTCATGGCAACGCGTGTTACTGGATTAATAAAAGACAAAAATATTTCGTACCTCAACTTTTTTATTTTAATTTTCATTATTTTTTTTTATTGTGTAATGTGAGATTTAAAGTAATTCTACCTTATGATTTTATTAAAATAAAATAATTAAAAATGAAATTTTGCATGCAAGTCGTGAGCAACATCTCTGTTGTATCAAAGGTATACATACCCCCTTTGAAACAGGTCGGAATGCAGCTCATTTTAGAGGATAAATAATAGGCTCCAATTCTAAGGAGATTGTATTTCTTTTGTTTTGTCCTCCAAATTGAGCTGCTTTGACGTCACATGCAAGGGGTCTACAAGCATGTTAACACGTAGTTCCTAAACACGGTGCTCAAGAGTGCAATTCTTTGCTGGGCTCTAATGTCAACACAGCTAATTTTGAAGTACCCACGCCAAAATTTAGGGACGTGTACTACTGTGTCCGAGTGCAAGTTTGGGACCTTGTATTCTGGCACCAAATTTCCGAGCAATATTTCGTGTGAAATCTCTCTTATCATTTATATTATCAGTGGTCCATGCTGTTGAAGTTCAACACAGGCCAACTATCAGTGAAAGACAAGATTGTGCACTTTATTCCCTCTCTAGCAGTTACGGTATTTCAAACACAAATATTGGCTACGATAAGTCTATCTAAACAAGTGTGTGAAGTAGTAGGCAATCCAACTACCGACCTTTAGCTTTCTTACTGGCAGAGCTCTCTCATCTTGGTAATCGCCTAATATTCTACATTACAAACCATAGCCGTTCTTACTAACATTCGCAGTAAGAACCCGTTTGGGGCCCTGTAGAAGGAGGCTATCCAATCCAACTTTTACTGGCAGAGCTCTTTCATCCTCAGTTGGCAAAAGGCAAATATTCTACATCTCATACTAAGATCGGTCTTGATAAACTAAACATTCAAAGTAAGAGCCATTTGGGGCCATATAGAGGACTATCCAATCTAACTTTTACTGGCAGAGCTCTTTCATCTTGAGTTGACAAACGCCAAATATTCTATATCTCATACTAAGGTCGGTCTTGATGAAATAAACCTTCAACCTCAGAGCCCTTGGAACCTTGTGGAAAACTGCTTAGAAATAGTTTGCCCATCAGCAAATTAAAACAAGTTTACAGTTGAGTCACTAGAGGTACTTCGTTTTGTGTTTTCAGTTCAGGGTTAATGACGTAAGCCGTCGTGTCTTCGTGATCAGACGGTGGATAAGTAAGATTCAACACTTCACAATCATCGCCATCACTCATACTCGAATCAGGCGAATCATCCGTTTTGCTTTCGTTTTTCGTTCTACCGAACGTGTAAAATTCTAAGGGTTCTTCAGCATCGCTCCATTCACCCTCAGCAAGACCCAGAGTTGGCATGGTTCTGTTACCAGACACTTGTCGTTCCCATTCAAGCTCATCCGGGTGTTGATCTTCTTCCAAGTCGAATCGAACATGTGAGGAACGCTTTCTTTTCTTCTTTCTTTGCTGTTCTCTTCTTTTCTGGATATCATAAATACCAGCTATACTAAAACTGCTTCTCCCTGGGAAATTAACACCTTTTCTTTGCCCGTTCTTCAAAATAATTTTGTTATTTTTGGCTTGATAGTCAGCTGGGGAGTAACTGTCTGATCTCTTCTTAGAGGTCCTGCCATTCAATCCACCATAACCTCCTACAACCATAAGGTCGTCTTTGCTGCCCATCATATTCGGCGAATAACCTTTTGTATTGCTTGTTGTAAATGGTTTTCTTGTTACAAATGTTAAATTAGGAAGTGCATTGGGAGTCTCGGATTGGCTGTTCTGGTTGTTAGGTGATCCATCTTCACTTTCGTAAGCTTTGTTCAAGAATGAACCAGTTGATGCTCGATCATTTTCCTCAAAAATTTCATTTTTTAAATTTTCCATAGAATTTGATTGATTTTCATTCAATGATGTATTCCCTGGGTTACCTTTAGAAGAGATATCCCTTTCTGATGTCTTATCTTTGTTCGGCGATCCACGAGCTTCATAAGGAGAGCTAAGAACTGAAGTGATTGTTGGCTCTTCCTCAACAGGCACGGAAGCTAGAGCACCATTCGTGGGACTTCCTTGCAATGGACCGTCGGTCGCCTGGAAGAAAGAAAGTTGACATTTACATTGTATACTGCACACATGCGATGCTTTTAAGAATTTTAATTCCATTTTTTGACATGGCAGACACGAAAGAAATGGTGGGACAAAAGGTTAACTGAAGGAAATTGATTATCAATTAAGATAATTGTTTTGAAACTTCGGACTGAGTGATGAGAGCGGAAGTGAAATGGTATTATTGTTGCTGTTCGCAATCTTTAAGTAAAAAGTTTGCCAAAAAATATTTAATTTTGCATTAAAAATGTTGCTCTTACAGATTTTTTAAATAAAATTATCTTGCATGTGATCGACGTCCTAAAAGAATTAGCGAAGTCAAGGCACTTAAAAGGCACTTAAAATACATTAGGAACTTAATGAAAAATACTAGTCTTCACCAGGCGATAGTGTAGACTGGATGGTGCGTCTGTTACATGACGCTCGTCGGATCATCAGCGCTGTTCTAATTGGATGGTCGGTTTGTGTTCTGATGGGATGTTTTATTGTTACACCATTGCCTGATGAAGACTAGCAGCTTGCAGTCAAAATGTCGCGGTCCTCTAAAAACGACACTCAATCGCGAGACAAAAAAAAGTATTATTTCTTTATCATTTACCTCATTGGTGGATTTGTGATGATTTGACTTGCCATCTTGCACGCCATTGTACTTAGTTGTTCCTCTGAAATATTCATAAACAAATCATCATATTTAATGTTCATAAATGTGTGCAAATATGTAAGGGAAAGTGAACTACAGACATAATGATTTCTGGAAAGGGTAAAGGAAGAAGAAAAGGGAGATGTTAAAATAAAAAAATAAAAACGATATGGTGTCAGAAGGTTGCGCCATTTTCATAATTACGCGACCACACAGCCCAAGACGTCTGGGTTTTTGGCTGCCGTCGCTCAAAAAATTACTAGCTCAGGCTGATAAGAATTTGATTGACAGAAGTCAAAAACCCAGACGAATCGTATTATAGCTAGTTGTCTGGGTCGTATAATCATGAAAATGGGTGCATTAAGAGTAGACGAACTAGTCAGTGGAACAGGAATCGAGAGAGAGGGGAGCAGACAATCGTCTGTCTGTGACAAACTAACAGTGCGGACGTTTCGTGCCGTGTAGACTGGAATCCCATGTCCAATCATTTTCATTGGCTGAGCAGTAATCCCGTCACTGCGCCGCCGTACAACACTCTTATCTAATGCATACTTACAGGGGATCAGCACGTGACTCGATGTAGGCGCCTATTCCTGGGATGTCAATTGAACTGAAAAATAATATCGAAGAAAATATTTTAGACCACGTGAGAATGCTCTAGAGGATTGTAAGGCTATACAAACGTCTGTAAATTTGTCGATTTTTAAAAAGAGTTTTCTCGGCGGATATAACACCTGACATAATGAATCTTTCTAGTGCTGGTATTGGTTTTTCGGCACTCAGATGAAATTTAACTAATTTGCGGCCGCCATTTTTGAAAAAAGCTCAATATTGTTGTGAGCTCTGTAGTCAAAATTTAGGAACAAAAATGAATCACATTGCAGGGGTGCATTAAAGGTGGTGCGGTCACACGATGCGATTTTTTATGACACGTTTCATAAAACGTCACAAAAAATAGATCGCACCATGTAACCTACCGTGCGACGTTAGGTTCACACGGTGAGGTTCAACGCGTATAAATCATTTCTACTTTTTACGACTCCACCGGTGACGTCGCATGTAACGTTGCACGGGTGGTCACATACTTATAATTTTTGCGACTTCACATGAAACGTCGCATAAAAAACGTCTCGTGTGTCTGCGCCTTAGTTGAACTCTGGAAAACGTTTATTTTGTCACTTACTACCAATTCGTCTCTATCCCATCCATGGCAATCCCTTGACAATCGGGATCGTAATACTTCTTCTCTCTGAAATAAAAAGAGAAAGAAAAATAAAACAAAGTAATAAAGATCTTTTTTTTATATTTAAAGAATAAAATGTAGCTGGAAAGCTGGCTGAGCGCAGGCGAATAAAGTCAGCCCGTGCTCCATTTACGAATACAGCACAGTTCTCGACCAATCAGAGCGCGAAATGTGACTATATAAGTTCAAGTTCTTTTATTACACACATATAAATATTAGAAAAAATAACAAAACAGATAAATTAGTTTATCATTCAAATTATTTTTTCCGTCATTTTGATTGGCTGAGAGAACTGCAAATAACTGCCTACAAATAACGGTCTGTTCATGCGCATTACGGTGCAGAGCCATCTTACTGCAAATAACGGTCTGCTCATGCGCAGTAACGCTGCATTTGACAATGACTCGCTTCTCTGAAAAAATGAGCTGACTTCTTTGTTATTGTTTGACTCGCACTGCCTCTCAAAGATTATAAAAAATAATTTGAATGATAAAACAATTATTGAACTCGGTTATCGCAAAATATCGAGATTTGTTAGTGTCTTGCAAGCAACTATCTGCCTCTGCCTTCAGCATCGGCAAATAATTGCTTGCTTGCCACTAACAAATCACGATATTTTGCTCAACCTCGTCCAATAATTGCTTATTGTATTTACAAAGGTACTAGTGGTTTTATAATATCATAACGATAAGAAAAAATACAAACAATAAATGAATTAATGTGTGTAGTGATGGCTTAAAAGTAGTATAAACTTTCGAGTAAACCGCCATTAAATTACTTATATTTGCAAGTCTTCATGTTTCTTGTCACGAAACAGCTTGGAATAGATGTGTGAGCTTGTCATATAAGGCTTGTATATTTTTTCGATAATTATTGGCTGATATACCTGCTCCTGCTCTAAGCGCATGCTCAAGGGAGGAAAAAGTGGGACGATATTTTGTAAAATATGCTATATTTCCGAATGAGGTTTGACTCGAAATTAGTTAAACGATACGTGATCTTGAATATTTAATGAAAAAGTTTGCTTGAAAAGAAAAATATGATTAAAATAAAGCATAATAGCACGAGTGGTATTTAAAGCAGCTTTCATCAAATGTGGTATTTTTCATTAACTGTTCGAGAACTTAGGCAGTATTTCTCTTGAATAATACATCGAAATAAAATACGAGTTTCTCTACATTTGAAACCACGGCACGAGGTATAAAGTTCCCGGATGTGTGCAATAGATCTCTTTAGCTTCGTTGTTTGTTGTGCCCATTTCAGACCACGTGATGCCACTCTTGGAAGTTGATTCTTTCATGTGTAAATATTTTAACAAAAGAACATTTCTCAAGGGAATGTCATGTGGTCTGAAATGGGCAATTTGCATTCGAAGGTAAAGAGGTATAAATGATATAAGTGATGGTGACGCCTTGCTGTCCAAGAGGGAATAGTGGGGTCTATTTGTCAGCTGTCCTTTAAATTTTAGAGTATAATTTGTCAGTTGACTCCATTCAGACCCTGGTCCAATAATCTCATAGAAAAAAGTGTCAAAATTTAACAATTTCTAGACAATTTCTTTATTTCGCTTTGACATCACATCAAAACAATATATTCATTTGTTTTAACGCTAAGATGGTCGCCAGAGGGGACAAAATAGCAGCAAAAAAATATCACATCAAAATAAAATTTGGTTTATGACATACAAGCTGTAATGGAAAGTGAGAGCAGCTAAATATTACACTAAATATTCTGAACGAAAGAAGATTAAGCCTAAATTTTTATTATTTTTGTCCATGTAAACAACCTGCGGTGTCATACTGAAACAGCTTAAAAATCATACTTTAATTTCAGAAAAACTCCACTCATTTATACAACATTTTTGTCCTTAAATCTTTTTAAAAATCTTCTACTTCATGTGTTTGGGTTTTGACGTATTTCACTATGACCTAAATTCGTTTCCGCTCTTCTTGAAATGTTAGCACTAACGTCTTCAACGCGGGTCTTTTTTAGTGTTTTTGAAACAGCTTTTCGTATTTCGGCCATTCTGAAGTAGTAATAAACAGGGTTGATACTAGAAGTTAAGAGCGTTAAAGAGACTGTAATGTCAAAAGCTAATTGTAAAACCCAGTAATTCCCCTCGTAAATATAAACGAAAACGACGCATCCTAAGGGGATGTAAGACAACAGAACGATAATAACTACATACAGCATCGTATAGACAAACTTTTTATGTTTTAGAATCTCGAGTCTACGTTTATCGGTCGAAACGGTAGATGTCCGCCCAGCAACATAGATCTGTTTTGAATGACGATGAACTACTTTAAGTATCTTATTATAGGAAAATATGATGATTATCAAGTTGAACACCAGGCCAAGAACGACAGCAGCCCCAATTACCGCATTATCCAGCCATAGTCTTAAAAGTGCTGCAAATGACACAGTAATCCATACGAAAAGAACCAAAGACAACAGCCGACGTTTGGTAACCAAGTTCTCGTATCGTAAATGGAGGTAGAGAGCTAGAAACATGTCTAGGCTGATTACAGCAAGTGTACATAATGATACACCAACGCTGATAAATCCGATACTCTCCATCAACATTCTTGCTTCGCAATGTAATGAGAAATTCCTTGTTAATTCTCCGATTTTGGATGCAATGTAACTTGGTTGTACAACTAGTCCCACTAACGCATCAGAAAAACCCAAGCAACAGAGAAGAAAGTTTGAATTACTGTGAAGAGATGAATTCTTGTATACAGCAATGATGATTATCAAATTTGCAAAGATAGCGATGATCGACGAAATACCATTTATAAAACAGAGAAATATTTCCAAAAATGTTATAAAGGTGTTTCGCTTTTCGTGCGGCAAAATGTCCACATAATAACATCGCATATTCTCTTGGAATAATGTATCATTCAACGAAGGAGTCATATCGCTTTTCTTGGAGCAATTCTTCAAAACAGAGCTTCGTAGACAAAAAAAAAACACAGGTGATATTTCGTTGGTTTTGCTGAAGATTAGCTTCGAATTTAAATGTCTTCTTTCATATCTTTTTTCATGTTGGTTCAAAGAATGGAAGAAAAACGTGAGCTGCAATTTTAATTGGACTCTTGTGGCAGATGTCGTTTTCGGTCTCGCACTTATTTGAACTTTAATATATTTTTTCATGCTGGTTAAAATGAATGGAAAAACAAAAGTGAGCTGCAATTTTGATTGGACACTTGTGGCAGATATCGTTTTCGGTCTCGGGCTAATTTGAACTTTGCTCAAACAAGATCCTGTGAATCTAACAGTAACTAATTATAATGTTGAAAACACTTTCACAAAACACAAAAGTCAAACATCGTATACGTAAGTTCCAACAACATCAAATCTCTCGGGATATAGTTTTCGAATCAAATTTATGCGAATAGCTTGGACATTATTCTATGAAAATGAGAGAAAACAGAAAACTGCTCGAATATTTTACTCAAATTGTTTACTCAAATTAATCGAACTATTTTACTGGAAGGCTAGCAGCTGCAAAGCATGTTGATAGAGGCGCTAACAAAGAACAAACTAAGCAATAACCTTTGCAGTATTATATTTGTTTTTTCTTAAGGAATAAAAAACAGTTTCCAGCTTCTCAAGTGTTCTCTCCACATCCCAATTGTCTTTATCAGAGTATAATAAACGGAAAACTGTTTTTTATTGCTTTTATGAAATAACTGACTTTTCGAGAGAGAAAAAAATGACGTGAGCATGTATTATGCTCTCATAAAACATGGCTTTTTGACCAATCAGGGCGCGCATAATATCAAAGTTATTTTATAATTCTTCTTAAAAACTAACTGAACTTTCTTAGAAATATTTTAAATAAATCGTTTGGCACCTATTTTTGTAAGCGATTTAATAAATAGAGGATATTACATGGGCGCTTGGATATACAAATTTTATCTTCGAGTGTGGAAAAGATTTCTCATGAGTGAGCGCAGTTAACGAGTGAGAGTTTTTCAACACGAGAAGATAAAATTCGTATCTCCAAGCACCCACGTAATATTCTGTTTATTATATAATTATCAGTGAAAAAGAAAAGAAAGATTTTCCAGCTTTTTTCTGCTATAAGAAGTGCGTTACCATAGTGATGATATCTTCATATGTGAAAATAACATGTTATTTTCACATGTGAAAATATCAAATTTTTGAAATAGAGAAATAAAGGTATTTCATTGATAATCATATAATAACTGATTTATGTGGGTTTTTCCAACCTCGTTGGGGAATTTCGACACAACAATTAAGACTCCACAGAGCAGCACAGCGCAGCAACAAATGTATCATTCGTATTGATAAATATAATGGAATTATTTAAATTTGGTGATTTTATGATATTCATGATTCCTTATGAAATTTTGTTCCATTTTCTAATATTTTATTATATTTTCTTAAATCTCCGACACAAAGTTTGATTATGTCATTATTCATGATTCCTGATTCTGATGATTCGCTTCTATACCCCAGAGTTATATTACAGATTACTTCCCTACTCATTCCCAATTACGAATCGAATAATATTCGAGTTTCTTAATTTCTAAACTAATGAAGAAAAATTATTTATTATATGATTATCAATAAAATACCTATATTTCTCTATTTCAAAAATTTGATATTTTCACATATGAAAATAACATGCTATTTTCACATGTGAAAATATCATCACTATGGTAACATACTTCTTATAGCAGAAAAAAGCTCGAAAAATCTTTCTTTTCTTTTTCATTGATAATTATATAAGAAACAGAATATTGCATGGGAGCTTGGAGATACGAATTTCATCTTCTCGTGTCGAAAATCTCTAACTTATTCGCTGCGCTCACTCTTGAGAGACATTTTCAACACTCGAAGATAAAATTCGTATCTCCGCGCGACCATGTAATATCCTCTATATATCTGATTTTTATGAATTTCATATGTGAAAGAAAAACACTCAATATGCATTAGTTCGTGAAAATTTCTTCTTTTCTGAGGCTTTTTTTTTTAATTTATGTGTTCATTCATTCTTTGATTCATTCGTTTATTCATTTATTCACTTGTTCGTTCGTTTGTTCATTCATTCATTCACTTGTTCGTTCACTCGTTCGTTCGTTCATTCACTTGCTCGTTCAATCGTTCGTTCGTTCATTCATTCATTCATTCACTTGCTCGTTCACTCGTTCGTTCGTTTATTCATTCGTTCGTTTTCAATATCCATTCATTCATTCGTATTCTATAAATTATCAAAATATTAAATTATAAATTTTATTATTAAATTATTTTAAATAAGATGACAAACAATTTTTCTACTTTTTCTCCCATTATTATCTGTTAATTTCATGGTATATTACTCACCGCTGTTTATATCTGCATATAACAATGATCCCAATCAATCCCACAATCCCAATCAGAACGGCAAACACCATGATGGCTGCTATATAGAAACTAAAGAATGGAGCTCTGCGTGGTTGTGAAGTAGGTGTTGAATCATCTGTAATCATTCTGATCTTCCAATCAGGATAACGTGTTTCGAGTTCTCCAGACTTGTCAGAAAGAATTCTGAAATTAAAACAAAATGAATGCTAAGATCTCTCTATCTTCCACGATTCTCTGCACCAAAAAAAACCCATTTTGTCTTTGACAAGATTATAAAAAGAAATTCTTAGCCAGAGCAATCCTGTTCAATGATTGGTTCATCCTAATATATATATTTTTTGAATTGCAACAGTATATAGACGCTATGCAAAAAGCCATATAACTTTCCAGCGCATTCCTGAAGTCATCATAGCTAGCATTTGATTTTGAAACAGCATGCTTACATTAGTAATTAAGTAAAATTTCAGTGCTCTAACACAGCCAAAATACAAGGATTTGTATGAGAAAGGCTCATTTTCATGATTTTGGCACATTTTTGAGTCTATAGGTGCAGTGGGTAGAGGCTTTGAGTGAAAACGTTTTCAATGTTTTTTCCTTACTTGATCGCTTCATCCCTTTTGATGACTGACATGGGATTATTGCTGACAAGATGAACCACAGCTATGGTTTGCCTGGAACATAAATAACAACAATGCTAAGGTGGGTTTCTCATCATTCAACATGAATGATTTTTCCAATAGGCACAGCAGTAGAGATCGAATCATGTCAATGAGCAAATCCATATTGAATTGATAGGAATTCTTTTCAAAATAGGGTAGATTTCGTATGACTATAATTTCTTTACGGAGCACAAATTGACATTTCTTGAATCACAGGATGCTAGATTACTGTTCATTAAATTAGAATTCTGGGACATGACCCAGTCGCGGTCACAGCACGGCACAGCACGGTCACGGTCATGGCACGTTCCAGTCACGGCAAATCACGGTCACGGCACGTCACGGTTACAACAAGTCACGGGTAAAGTCACATCACTTCACGTCAAAGTCACTGTTACGTCACGTCACGTCACGTCACGTCACGTCACAGATACCACACGTCAAG
Organism: Anthopleura sola; assembly: GCA_023349425.1. Classification (NCBI taxonomy): domain Eukaryota; kingdom Metazoa; phylum Cnidaria; class Anthozoa; order Actiniaria; family Actiniidae; genus Anthopleura; species Anthopleura sola. The sequence goes on from JALHLI010000025.1 coordinate 2,094,754, forward strand.
GTTATGTTTACATCACCTCACGTCACGGTCACTACACGTCACGGGTAGGTCACATTACTTCACGTCACAGTTACGTCACGTCACGTCACGGCACAGATACCACACGTCAAGGTTATGTTTACATCACTTCACGTCACATTCACTACACGTCACGGGTAGGTCACATTACTTCACGTCACTGTTACGTCACGTCACGTCACGGCACAGATACCACACGTCAAGGTTATGTTTACATCACTTCACGTCACGGTCACTACGCGTCACGGGTAGGTCACATTACTTCACGTCACAGTTACGTCACGTCACGTCACGGCACAGATACCACACGTCAAGGTTATGTTTACATCACCTCACGTCACTGTCACGCCACTTTATCGATGCTCCTCCCGTGAATTTTCACAGTCACACAAGTCTGCTCTGAATATATTGCCCTTCCAATGACACGCGTGAAAAACGTCTGCGCATGCTCTAAGTCCGTATGCAAATTAGTCGAAAGCGACTTCGTGCTATTGTAAAAATATTCAAATTTGACTTTCACACTTGCCTGAAGAATAGTCTTTACAAGATGCCAAAACTTAAGATCAGTTCTTGAAACTTAAGGCTAATTCTTTCATATTGTCTTTATAAACACATTATCTTGGTCTCACAAAAGTATACCTGAAAGGCACGCATGCGCAAACGTTTTTCTCTAGTGTCACTTCTAATAGTACTTACGATGGATCATCTGGAGATTTTTTCAAACTTTTCAGGATAACTCTTTGTCCCGTAACATTTGAAAGTAAGCTGTAGAAAGTATGCAAATCAGAAAGAGATATTAGTACAGTAAAGTAATATGTACTCGGTGGAAGAAAACCTTGTCATCGCTAATCACCACCGCAAGTACAGCAGTGGCGCAGCTCAACGGGGTCGAACTGAAAGCATGAGAAGGCGCCTCTGGCAGCCGCTATACAGTCCATGTATGACCCCAGAGCACAGCTCTAACCAGTTTGAATTAGTTAGGGTCGGTTTGCGAGGAGGGAGGAAAAACCTGAGAACCGGAAAAATCGTCGCAGTCAGAAAGAGAACAAACCAACTCAGCTCACATCCTGACTTTCATACAGTCTTCAATAGCAGCTCAATTTTGATTGCATTTGATTTTGTGATGAAGAGAAGCATAGTAAACCTCTTTACCTTGGGCGTAATGTTTTCCCATTTCATTTCAGACCACTTGTCATTCTCTAGAGTATCATTTTTTTGTTTAACGGTTGCGCATGAGAAGACACATGAATATGGATACAACTCAAACAAAGAACCATTTTCTCAAAATGATGACACGTGGTCTGAAAGGGGAAAACATTGCGCCCAAGGTAAGGAGGTCTATCATGCTCATCTCATCAATTCAATCTTATCGCGTGACCTACTTACTTTTCCAGTTGCTCTCGATTGGCATTGACGAAGGATAATGGGACTCCAATCGCGAGAGTAATGGCTTTGTTTGAAGTCAAATAAAGTATCTGTTAAAATAAGAAGACATCATGCTAAACACGCCACAAAATGGGGTATCTGTGGGGTTAGAGGGAATGTCCCCACCCCCCTGAAAATTTTGAAAAAACCCTACAAAATTTTCTAGGGTTACTAGAGTTACAAAAAGTAATTTTTATCTAGGTTCTTCTAGATCGACCATAATGATAATGAGTTAACGGTTACCATGGTGATGATTTATTTGTGGTAACCATAGTAATGATGAGCTAATGGTTACCATGGTGATGATTGCTCTATGGTAACCATAGTGAACATAGGTGAAGATAAACTGAGTAAAAAACCACAACCATTGTGATAATAACTATGAACACAATGACAATTATTTCTCCAGACTCACCATAACTGTGGCGGGTTTAATAGCAGTATTATATGGAGCCATGCCATTGTTATCCCTAGCAGACACGTGGATAGAGTAACTGGTGATTGTGTCATTTAAGATTGATTTGTTATGAGTCACGTGACCTGTCGAAGACTTCAGCGACAACACTCCAGGTAGAGATTCGTTCGTGGTGTAGTATCGTACGATGCTGTTCCTTTCCGAGTCATTATCGATTGCCTTTTATAGTCGTAAAACGAAACAACGTTACGAACGAATGTTATTTTCAATTGTTATTACTACTTAAAGGGGCACTTGAATGAAAACGCCCCATATTTTGAATGTCCGAATAGTTCAAGTATTTAAGAATAATATATCAATCATGATTATGAAAACCAGATTTGCAAAAATTTTAGCCTGGGAGCCACTCGCAGTTTTGGTTTAAAAACTAAAAGAACAATAGGGTTGCGTAAATGACGTCATTTACTCACACTTTAGATGCTGAAAAATATGTATAATTTTTATCCGCAAATTTTGGCTGCGAAGAAGATATGTTGCTTAGCTACTATTGGGGTCATATAGATAAGTTTAACCAAGTTTCAAGGTATTTCCAATTTTCATCGATTTTCATCCAAGTGCCCCTTTAATCTCGTTTTGATTTCTTGTTATTTAGAAATGAAAAGTGTAAACCAATATAAAAACAAAAAGTTGCAGTACAGATGCAGACGGCCTTTCTCTTTTCCTTATACTTACCTTTCCTTTCTTTCCTTCTTTCTATTTTCTCTCTCTCTCTCTCTCTCTCTCTCTCTCTCTTTCTTTCTTTCTTTCTTTTGCTTTCTTTTCTTTTTTCTTTGTAGTTGAACCAAGTTTATCGGGGTTTCACTCTGTGTGTTTTTAATATTCATGCTTTTCGTAAACGTCTTTGTTCTTACCTTAACTGTCACCAAGACTGTACCTTCAGAAGTTTCTGGATAAAAATCTATTGTAAAAAGAAAACGATATGAATTACACGAAACAGGAGAATACAAACTACCTGGACATGTAAATCTGTACTTACGTCCGACATAGACTTGTTGAGTAAAGACTGGTAGATTGTCATTTTCGTCTTGTATCTGGACTGTTACTGTTGCTTCAGAATAACTAGGTGACGAAACTAAAAAAATGCAATGAGATGATAAAATTGATGAGAGTTCAGATGTTTTGGAGAAAGAAAACCGAATAAGAAAATGAATGACAAAAATAGGAGGAAACCATGGGGGAAGGGAAAGGAAGGAAGAAAAGAAAGAAAAAAGGAAGGAAAGAAGGAAAGAAAGAAAAAAAGAAGGAAAGAAGGAGGGAAGGGAGGAAGGAACGGGAATTGAAGGAAAAATTAGGAGGGTTAATTTGGAGGGAAGAATGGAGAACGGAGGTAGGCAACGAAAAAAAGGAATTTAGAATGGCAGGGGCAGGGGGAGGGATTCGGGGGTGTAGAGGAAGGAGGAAGGAGGAAGGAGGTCTTACCTTCTCGTCTTCCTCGACCCGGACTGGCCTTTTGCTTGTCGTATGCTCTTACTTTAAGAGTAAATATACGCTGTGACTCAAAGTCTAAAGTTTTTGCAATAAAAAGCCTACCATCACTTGAATTTATTCCAAAGTATCCTGAAACAAGGTAAGAACAGAAGTATCAGCAGAATACATTTTTGTTCTTTTAATATTAAAGTCAAAAAAATTCAAAGGATTCAACCAACCTTTTTGATTTCCATCAGATATTTCGTAAAGAATAGCGGCATTCTCATCTTTGTCAGCGTCACGTGCTTGTATTTGTCCAATCACCGAACCGACTGATGACGAACGTTCCTTGGCAGAAAACCTGTATACAATAACAAATATTTCGAGTCCTTTTTGAAATATCAACATGCCATACAACTAAGCGAGTAATGCAAGTAATGGATGAATGGATGAAAATATGGAATGAAATTGGATGGATGGATGGATGGATGGATGGATGGATGGATGGATGGATGAATGGATGAATGGATGAATGGATGGATGGATGGATGGATGGATGGATGGATGGATGGATGGATGGATGGATGGATGGATGGATGGATGGATGGATGGATGGATGGATGGATGGATGGATGGAGGGATGGAGGGATGGAGGGATGGAGGGATGGATGGAAGGATGGTTGGGATGGGATAAGATGTGATGGATTATGTTCAAGACAGTGTTTTGGTAACTTACGTGTATGATTGTAAGACGAAAACCGGATAATTATCATTAACATCGAGAACATCAATGATCACGTGTGCTGTTGCTCTGTATTCATTGGTTCCTCGTAGATCACGTGCCTCGACAACAAGCTGTGTTTAAAACGACGATTAAGTTAGAAATAATTTTACCAAAAAAATATAACTTTACATTTGTACAAAATATGTGCATCACAAGGCAGTAGAATCAAGCCTGGTGTAGCAGTGGTGTACTCGCTTCTCATCTCTGGGGACTTGGGGTCGATTACAGGACTAGGCAACACGGTAGAGTTTGTTAAGTCTCTCTCTTGGTTTTAGTATATTTGGGGGGGGGGGGTTCTGCGGTTTTCCTCCCTCCGCAACACTCAACATCCTAGATTCAAATTGGATCCATGAGTTAGCCGTGCCCTGACTTTGATCAGCCCAGAGGTGGTTTAATGGAATCAATAAAATTTGACATTTTATAGCTAGTAGACCTAATTCTTACCGTGTAGTTACTAGTTGTCTCACGGTCGAGTTGTGTTTGAGATCTGATGATTCCCGTGTCAGGCTCCAATAAAAAGTGATACGAGTTGATACTGCTCTGGTTATGCATCAGGCGATAGAATACGTAACTGGATATCTATGAAAAGGTACGTACATTAAAAATCCAGCTTAAGAAAAACTAAGCGCGAAAAGGATTGTTGTTGTAATTCAAGCGGCCCTCGTCCGAGTCTTAAAAGTCATATATCTCACAGAATTTGAGGAGATGGATCGCAAAGATTTACTTTAATTTTTTAAACAACACGTATACTTCAACTTTTTTTTCTCTAAAGTCTTTGAAACGCGTGTTTTTGTATTGGGAAGAGACTTGGAACAAGGGCCGCTTGGCTAAGCATCGAAGCGCGCTGTGATTGGATGGTTCGTGCGTGCTCCGGACACCTGGATAGGTAAATAAACGTTCTAACAGTCGGAGCAAAATTGTGCAACAACTTTTAAGGAGTAGATTGGCGCGAAACTTGCTGTATATATTCCTCTATCCCTTTGCCAAAATTGGTAATCTTAAAAAAAACCTCTTACTGCTCTCTTCTTTTCTAGCCAGCTGAGTTGATCGCCTTTCCCAGAAGGAATTATGGGTAACTATTTTTGGTTAACATTTTTCGAGCATTTTCCGAGTACACAATGTAGACTTTTCTTGTTGATTGAAATATAATTCCGCCATTAGTTCGACTAGCGTTTACGATGATTAATTTAAAGAAGGAAGAACTCGTATTTCATAAATTCTCTTGGCAGAATAATGGGAAATGCTAAACAAAATACGATGTCGAATCCTCAATTCTGACTGGAGTGCATTAGTAGGAATATTGTATCACCTTATCGTTCAGCGTGGCATTGACGTCAATCACAAACGAACCAATCGGAGCATCTTCTTTTATACTTGACCTCATCAGATCGTGTGGGAAGGTAGGCTTAGAGTCCAGGATGTCTTCAACATTGATTGTGAAGGTAAGAAGACTGCGCAGGCGCACTAATGAGAGGGTGTTTTCTGCTACCACAGTCAAGTCATACGACTTAGTGGTTTCGTAGTCCTGATAAAAGAAAGCAAAAAATGAAGATTTAATATCAAGAATAAGTATATTATCAATCGAGAAAATCATTTGGGTCAGCGGTATGAGTGAATCAAATTGGACAGCGGAATCTGCCATTGTTATTGATTAAATCCTCATGCAATGCGTGCAATGCGTGTTAAGTATGTTCTTCAAAAGGAAACTACTGTAATATAGAGGTTGTCTCTTACCAGCCCTGTTTTTGTATACACGTCTCCTGTTTTGTTATTGATGGAGAATGTAGTAGAAGCGTCACCTGCAAGTGAAGAAAAAGAGAGCCATGATTATTGAACATGCATTTTTTGATACTTGCTGATAGCATTTATTCATGAATCGAGTAATCAGTCGAATAGCGTTCGAAAAAAATATCTCGTTTGGGAAAAGTTCTACGGCCGCTATGGCCATGTTGTATGGCAAAACATATAAAAAAATGAAATTTTGTCCCTTGGGAAATGAAATCTCTTTCCATACAAAAAAATGCATTATTCATTCCCTTAAACATGGCTGCGTAAAATCACACACAAGAAAATGAAAAAAACACTTTAGAGACACAAGTTAAGTGTATGGGAAGCACGAGTGGTGTAGCGGTGAGAGCGCTTGCCTCTCACCAAGGCGATTCGGGTTTGACTCCTGGACTCGGCGTCGTATGTGAGTAGAGCTGCTTGTTGGTTCTCTCCTGTGCTTCGAGGGTTTTTCTGGGTTCTCCGCTTTTTCCTCCCTCCACAAAAATTAACTTGTAAATTCCGATTGGAATGCAGTTAAAGAAGAGCCACTCTGTGGAATCCACTGTTAATTCTCATTTATTATTTTTCTCATTTTTTATTTTATTTTTAGGTGCATGTTACCCTTAACATTGCTCACATACCTTGTAGGAAGTAAAAGACTTCACCATTTACTCCTTCATCGGGGTCAGTAGCCTTGACCTGGGCTACCTTGGAACCATTGGCTGTGCTTTCAGAGACGCGCAACGGAAATGGCGGCTTCTGAAATGATAAACAAGAAATAGATGAGATTGAATAGAGAATTCATTAAGTAAGAAAGGACGAAGGACTAGCGTCCGAAACGTCAGTAAGTGATCTCTCTTATTTTTTACGCTGTAGAATTTAACTTTTTATCACAACTGTTTCATTAGAAACACCGACGCAGCCCACACTAGCTTACCGCTTGTTATCATCCCAAGTAAGAAAGTATTTTGTCCATACATACCTGGATAAATGTTGGTTTATTATCGTTGATATCCAGAATGTCGATGAAGATACTTCCATAGTCAGAGTAAAGTGGTAGCGTTCGATCTTGAATCTTCACAAATAACTAATATAATAATATACATAAAAAAATTACTCGATTCTGATTGGCTGATGAACAGTGCATTTGAGAGGTAATTCAGTGCAAAAATCTGTAACACAGTGCAAAAATCTGTAACACAGTGCAAAAAAAGTGTACCACAGTGCAAACTACAATTTCCGAAAACGGTCTTGAAACCAATTTTTTTTATTATTCTGCTGTTGATAACATTATTAAGCATCAAGACTATGCATTTTTCAATCGTGAAGGAAAAAGTTTAAGCGGTGAAAATGGCTAAAAAGTTGGTGATTTTCTTTGTTTTTGAATAGTTTTTTTGTCGGTTTCAGTTGAAGAGCGCGCGCTCAGAGTTTTTCAATGTCGGACGGTAAAGTTTGTAAGATTTTTCATGTATATTATTAACAAGTGATAATATGGTTTCTCGTGGTGTGGGGTGGTGTGGGGTGGTGCGGTGCGGTGCGGTGCGGTGCGGTGCGGTGCGGTGCGGTGCGGTGCGGTGCGGTGCGGTGCGGTGCGGTGCAGTGCGGTGCGGTGCGGTGCGGTGCGGTGCGGTGCGGTGCGGTGCGGTGCGGTGCGGTGCGGTGCGGTGCGGTGCGGTGCGGTGCGGTGCGGTGCGGTGCGGTGCGGTGCGGTGCGGTGCGGTGCGGTGCGGTGCGGTGCGGTGCGGTGCGGTGTGGTGTGGTGTGGTGTGGTTAAGCTGCCTTGTTATGTGTTCGGTTGGGTTGTGTCGCATTGTCTTGTGTTTGGTTGAGTTGGGTTGGGGATGGAGGGTAGATATGGCGTTCAAATCCTACAGTTTGTAGAAGAATAACAACAAATAATATCTAACCGTGTAGGATGACTTCGTCTCCCGATCCAGTCTCCCAGTCAGAGTCAACACGCCATTGGTTGAGTTGAGATAGAACTTCCCATGGCCCCCTGCCACTAGTAGGTAGTCTATATTACTGTATACTGCAGTATCTGATCCATTTAATTTGACAATGGTGTCACCTATTGAGGCATTCTGTGAAACATACAGTAGACATGTACGGTGAGTAGGGAAAAATAATCCGTTGATTCATCGAATACAATATGAAACACAGGATGACTATAGACCTCTTGCAGCACGTCGGAATACAGCAAAATTTTAAGGACAAAAAAAAAAGGCTTACAATTCTCAGGAGATTGAAATTCTTTTGTTTTGTCCTCAAAATTGAGCTGCGTTGACGTCACGTGCAATGGGTCTATCTATAACCTCTTTCTTTCATTTCGTTCTTCTTTTTTTTCTCTTTCATTCATTTTTCTACTTGTTTCTTTTGCTGAATTTCAATCAGCTAATGTGAGCTTTTGAATCATTATCTGAACATTCTTCACAAGCCAGGAAGTGACGTCAGGTGAAAATTTGTTAAACTTCTTACCTCATAAATACTGACATTGAGATGACGTTGAGCCAGCTTAGGAACCTTTCTACTTCCGGTAGAAATGAAAACACTGACATTGACGTCAGATGATAATGATGGTCTGCCATTGTCACGACACGTGACCAGTAATGAAATATTCTGATTGGCTAGTCCTATTCCTGAATGAACCAATGAAAGGGACCCGGAATGGCTATCAATCCTAAAGAGATCTGAAAGATAAAGATGCTTTAATTTAAATGTATTGATATAAAACAATAAATACAATTCCGTTAACAAAAATAATTTAAATAAGAAAATTAAAACAAACAAAACAAACAAACAAACAAAACAATCAATCAATCAATGGATCAAACAGTGGATTCCACAGAGTGGCTCTTCTTCCACTGCATTCCGACTGGAATTTAGAAGTTGATTTTTGCGGAGGGAGGGAAAACCGGAGAGAAACCCCTCGAAGCACAGTAGAAAACCAACAAACAACTCTTCTCACATACGACACTAAAAAAACTGTTATCGCTAATCCCCACCGCAAGTACAGCAGTGGCGCAGCTCAACGGGTTGAACTAAAAGCATGTGTAGGCGCCTCTCAAACCCCGGACCTCGAAGGTGAGAGTCTGCGTATGGGGATTGCACCCTTGCCGGTCGCCTTGGTGAGAGGTGAGCGCTCCCACTGCTAAGCCACCCATGCTTCCCATGAAGGTTACGCTTTTTTAATTGCGTGGCAGAAAGAGCTAAATGATTTGTGTGTTTTTAGTTTTTCAGAAAGATTGCTCAACATTGGATCGTAACTAAGCCTTCGATACAAGATCCAATAGGCAATGTGCATTAAGGCTCACAAAGCACTCTGGGAAAGTGAGTTCTCTGAAAATGTAAAATAGAAATCAAAGGAACTATCAGAAAAAATTACTTTGTTACTTTCGTCTGCTGAAATCCTTCTATTTCCATAGAAAATGTCGAAGGAAAAATTGTTAGATGAATTTTTAGAGGAGCCACAAAAGCATAAGAACTCACTTTCCCATCATGCTATGTGCTATAATTTCGAGCTCGTGCACATTGGCTTTTGGAATTTATAAGTTGATTTTTACAGAGGGAGGAAAACCTATTCTATATACCTTTGCGACCAGTGAGCGAGTAGTTCAGTCTGGCATTATCTCCAGTATCCCTATCAACAGCCGTGACCAGCCCAAGAATAGCTCCGTTCAAAGCGTCTTCACTAGTTTGAAAGTTGAACCAAGGCTTAGAGAACGTTGGAGGGTTGTCATTGACGTCTGTGACGCTGATCTTCACCTAAATTGTTACATAATATACCAAGAACTATAAGTCTTATTAACGAAACTTGAATCGTTAAAGTGCGCCAAATACCTGATACAATAATTTTGGTATTGATTCTACATGAAGTGAATAGCTGAATGGTGAAATATTTCTTCATTTGAGTGTTGCAGTCAACAGTCACAGTCATTAACGTGAATAGCTATCGTGTAGAGATTAGTGTAGAGATAACTACTTGTTTCAACTTACCAATGCGATAGAGGATAGTGAAGGGACACCATTATCTGTTGCCTTCACTTGTACCTCATAGGAGTCCTTTACCTCTCTATCTAGTTGTCGCTTGATGGATAATTCTCCTGAGTCTGGATCCATAGAAAAGACACCAAAATCGTCCACCATCGAGTAGGAAATCTTGATCAGGGAAAAAGAATGGAGTTAGTGCGATAGGTTTCCCTATAATAATTTTCGTACGTGCGCATCTACTCTACGTTCTCTTTATTGCAGCAAATACTAGCAGGATTCTCTTCATTAAATGTTATATTCCAGCCTTAGCCTTTTGGATTTTACTGCAGAGGGAGGAAAACCGGAAACCCTCGAATAAAGGAAAGGGACCCGACAAACTTGATCTGCTCTTGGCACATGTGATGCCATGATTCACTAAAATAGCATTGTTCACGTACTTGGTGCTAGAAGAGAGTGGCATTCCTATGAACGCTCTAGTCTCCATACCTGTGCGTTTGTTCCTTGATCAAGGTCAGTGGCTTGAACCAACAATACACTAGTATTAACAGGAGAATCTTCACTGATATACACACTGTATTGCGATTTGTTGAACACCGGGGTGTGGTCATTGATGTCCGAGATATTGATGAACACGAGAACAGAATTATTTAGGGATGGTATGCCGCGATCTGAGGCGGATACGTTGATGGTGTATGATTGGTTTGTTTCGTAGTCAAGGTAACCAACCGTTCTTATGATGCCGGTCCATTCTAGATGCAATGCAAAACGAGACTATTAGAATAGGTAAAAATTAGGAATAGACGCATTGCACCGTCACCTGATGGCAGCCATGACAGGAGGCAGGAACAATTGAATCTGGTCTAATCTGATTTACATGAGAAATAATTTAGTTCCCCATGGGGAAATGACTCTATTGCTCCTGCCTCCTGTCATGGCTGCCATCACGCGATGGTGCAATGCCTCTATAGCAGACAGTAAGATACCGGAGATACTAGAGGTCCAAGGTCCAAGAGATACAAGGTTCGATCCTCAGGATCTCCACGTCTGTTGATGGGAAAACATTACGCACAAGCCAACTAGGCCAACTTACCTTCTATGATGAAGTGCTCTTGACTTCCATCAAGAATAGCATATCCTACTCCTCCATTACTCCCATCATCAGCATCTCGTGCTTCAACCTTAACAACTGAACTACCTCCAGGCGTATTCTCAGGTATGCTCACGTGATACGCTCCTTGACTAAATTTGGGTGTATTATCATTGATGTCTTTGATCACGACTTTTATTGTTGCTGTATTATTCAGGCTTGGGCTCCCTGTGTCTGACGCCTATGATAAATACAACCACGAAATACATTGAGATATGTTGCCAAATAATATACGTACAGTGTAGCAAAGGAGCCTGATAAATTTGCTTACCTGTATTTTAAACTCATAAGAAGATGAAACTTCTCGATCAAGAGACTTGTTAACTGACAAAATCCCAGTTGAAGTGGTAACAGCAAACGGGATGACATTTCCTGGGAATAATAATAATAATATTGAGAATATATCAATTTTCAATTACTTAGTAGTGACAACCAATACAGATACATCAATGATTTCATATGGCCGTCTGGCGTTATACGAGTCGATTTGCAACGACGATAGTTCGCGCATTGAGTTGCGAGGTTTTGACTTCAGATCAGAAACTCGCAACGTGTTGCCTGAAGTCGAAGTTACTCTAAAAATCATTTTATCTGGCATGTTACATGGTATAAACCTTTCGCGCAAAAAATCGTCGTTGCAAATGGTCTCGTGTAACATCGGCTTTACAATCACATGACCAGGATGACGTCACCAAAGTCATGATAACGTAATACACCGCGTGACAGGTATGACGTCAGATCAAATATTAGTGAGTCACCTGTTGTTATGATGGAGTACATGACTTGTCCTTTGGTTCCAACATCTTTATCATCAGCTTTTACAGATCCTAGAAGCGCTCCAACACTTGCATTTTCCGATATTTCAAAGATGTAAAGTGACTTTTGGAAAACTGGAGCGTTGTCATTGATGTCCTTTACTGTGATGATCACCTACAATTATACCAGCAAGGTTAATATATCTATATATATATTATAAATAAAAACAGATTATTAATATTACTAACATTTGTTTTTGACGACAGCTGAGGGCGCCCTTGGTCAGCGGCTTCTACCACAAGCGAATAAACTCCATTTCCATTTTGATCAAGTTTTAGACCCGGTGTCTCTCTGTCAAGTTTGTTGACTGACGCTAAATTTCCCTGAAGAGACAAAAATAACCATTGCAAATAAATGTTAAGAGCTTGGAGAGCATTCGTTAGCAAAAGACGATATTCACTCCATTCTGTCACCGCACTGAGGGCTCACTTGCACGTAATCCCTCACCGGGCAGTGTCTAACGACAGAACCGAATCTCAATCAAACTTGAACTTCGAAGTAAGTTTCGTTCAATTTTTTTAAATTAATGGTCATAAAAGAGAGTGAGGAAATTTCGAAAGGAAACGTGTATCTGTGGGCATACAATTTGTTTAGATACAAATATACGAGAAAAAAATATGTGTCATTGACCGAATGCCAATATGGCCGCCACTTCATTATCATAATTTTATTTAATTCATACTTTAGTTGACCGCTACATTAAGATTATAGATTAGAATGACATCAACAAAGTTAGAAAGCTTGAGTCAAAAATATTAATAAACTCTTGAGAAGTTATGAGAATTTTAAAAATGTGGGGGAAAAAAACACCACAATGAGGCTAGCAAGGAAACAAATCACTGAACACATACAAATGTCTGTATTTTTGATTCTAAATAACTTCACTTGAATTCTATTTATAGCAATGAAACTTTCCAAAAATACATACATATTTCTGCTTTCTGTTTCTGGTGGTGACGCTTATATTTTTTAAGATTAGTCTTTTATTTCTGAAAGTCAATGGCGGCCATATTGTCATTCTATTTATAGATACTTGCACTTACAGTTTTATTATCGATCTGGAAGATTCCATCATCGTTGCCACTTATTATGCGATACTCTATCTCCTGATTGGCTCCTTGGTCTTGGTCTGTTGCTTTGACGTCAATCATAACACCAGAACCTTCATCCACGGTTATAGAAAACACGGACGAGTTGAATTGTGGAGGATTGTCATTGACGTCAAGTACATTAACGTTGACTGTGACGCTGGCCTACGAGGACAAGAATAGAAAAAAAATTATATCAGAAGGAATCAATGTGTGGCAAAATTAAAAATAGCTGAATTTTAATCAGCTGATAAAAGTCTTTAAATATCGTTATCTTCTCCAAATGGTGTTCAAACACTGCCACCATTTGCCAGAAAGAATTCTACTGAAAAATTGTGATTCAGCTGATCAAAATTCTGCGCAAGACAGGAAATGAAGTCAAGTGAAAGCTGGCAATGGACAGGACCAAAACGCTATTTTTCCATTTGAGTAGACTTGTAATTCTTTTGAGAATAAGATTCTTCGTTTGAGTTTCATCCATATTCATGTGTCTTCTCATGCACAACCGTTAACTAAAGAAATGATACTCAAGGGAATGATATATAGACCCCTTTCACTTGACTTCATAGCAGCTCAGTTTGGAGGAAAAAACAAAAGAATTTCAATCTTCTGAGAATTGGAACCTATTGTTTTGTCCTAAAAAATGAGTTGTATCTCGACGTGCTGTAAGGGTCTGTCTATACGTGGTCTGAAACAGATGCTCATTTTGTTCAGTGGTTTGTTACCTTGTTGTTTCCTGGATCGGATGCTGTTATGGTCAAGTTGTAAAAGTCTTTGGTTTCTCTGTCCAAGACTTGTGGAGTCGTGTAAAGTACGCCAGTATTGGGGTCAATGTAAAACGGTCCATCAGCTGCTGAAGACGAATAGACCAATGACAGTGTCAACACGAGCAAAATATTACTGCTGTAAAAAAACAATCTTTGCATCCATCCACCCATCCCATCCCATGTCAACTACCCATCAATTCATTACACAATTTTTCATCAAGACGTCAACTCTTGCTATCTATTTAACCATCCTCCCATCCCACCATCTCCTTCCACCCATTCACAACAACCACACAAATTAATAGTGCTCCACGAAAACAACATACTGAAACACAAATACAGCAACTACAATTTTATCAAGTAACCTCAAATTTCGCATAATGTTGTCGCGCAACATTGTTGCGTTGCAAGTTGCAGAGTGAATGTGACTCGCATTACCAGCCAGCGCGAAGCAAAAATTTTGTTGCACGACTTTGTTGCAGAAGTAGAAGCTCTTTCACAGCTCTCTGCAAGAAGGTGGTCGTGTGGTAATACGAGCAACATTCGCTCTGCAATGCAACAATGCTGCGCGAGAAGCTGCAGGATTTTGTTGCTCGTATTTCCGCGCCTTTAGGTAAGCATGTATTGCAACATACCTGTAATTGAATACGTTATTCTTGCATTAGAACCCTCGTCAATATCACGTGCAGTTGCGTTCAGTATCTTTGTGCCACCTGGAGTATTCTGAAAAAAATATCAACCAGGGATTCAATCAGCATTTTCTTTCACTGCTTGCCCTTCAACTACTTGCTATATATTTTACATGGAAAACACGGCGAGTAATGGTTCAGTCTTTCCCTGACTTTGATCAGACCAGAGGGCGTTTTAGTGCGTCGATAAAATTTGAGGTTGAAGATTCAAAACCACGTTATAGACCCCTTTCACGTGACGTCAAAGCAGCTCAATTTGGAGGACAAAACAAAAGAATTTCAATCTCCTGAGAATTGGGACCTATTGTTTTGTCCTCCAAATTATGGTGCATTCCGATGTGCTGAAAGGGGTCTATGGAACCAACTAGTGTGATGGCGTGTCCGGGGATCGAACCCATGACCACAGCCGCCAGAGGTAGCGCATTACCAGCCTACACCACTCCGTGCTTCCTTTCTTACCACCCTTACCACCACCCTTACCATGACTATCTCTAATCACAATCCTAAGGGTGTGCGAATGTTTGGCATGTTGTACTTACCTCAGCTAGACTAATGTTTATTACTGTTGAAGACACATCAAATATTGGTGGGTTGTCATTCACATCCTGTAGAGTAATGATCACCTGTGTGGTGCTGTTATGCACTCCATCAGACGCAACAACCTAACAAAATAAAAAGAGGAAAAAATAATAAAGTAAACCAATTTATTTCTGCAGCCACTTTTCAAAGTCCCAAAGAAGGTTTTTGCATCAAGTGGTCAACCTCTATTTTAGCCATTTTTTTCGAGGCGTATTGCTAAATGCATGGAAGCATGGCATATATGAGAATTTATCTGTACATACCGTGAGGTTATATGATGCACGTGATTCTCTATCCAAGTCACGTGCACTGTTTATCCGACCAATAAAACGCCTCGCTTGAGATCCTGGATCCAACTCTACAGTTGTAATATTGAAGTCCAACATGCCTTCCCCGTCAACTATTGAATACATGATCTGCAACAAGGTGAACAGACATTTAGTTACATATACACTTTCAGTAATCCAAGTAGTGACTATTGTACGTCTTTTCCCTTGTTTACCTTCGAGTTAAGTCCTATATCTCCGTCAGTTGCTATAACCGTTGTAACAGCTGTGCCAATAACGACGTTTTCTTTGATGCTTGAGAAATATTGACTCATTAGGAAAACAGGAGGCAAGTCATTTGTATCTGTGATGAATATTGTCACCTGCAAAGAATCCAGCAAAACTCCAATTTTTTTAATGTTCCTCGAAATATTTTTACCTCCCTTGACGTCACAGTCATTAGCATATTGCATGGAAAAAACTTTATAACTTCAAAACGCATTTCGCAAACTACATATTTTTTTTCTGGCCAGACAACAGCTCACCTAATGTAGAATCTATACTGGAAATATAGTCAAATGTGTCATAGGCACTTTAACGTTTATTCTGTTATACTGTGAGTGAGCATTGTGTGCATAGAATACTGAATGTAGTGGTAGTCTGTGTGAGTGAAAAGTGTCCCCTATTAGTGCGATAAGCGCTATAAAGACTAGACACTTAAATAAAGAGATTTATTTATTTACTTACATAGCCGTATCCATATCTCGCAGGGCTTCCGTGGTCTCTTGCTGAGATCACGAGAGCAAATTGAGCAATCGATTCTCTATCCAGGGTCTTGCTACTCCTTATCACACCCTAGGAAAATATCAGTACACATAATCAGTTAATTCCACGCAAAAATCAAAATAACCAACAAAATTTAATCTCTACTAAGGATTGTCACATGATAGCTTATATAATATTGGAATTACTGTAATAAGCTAGAAATCAAACGCAACACCCGGTCCCAGGATGTGCGGCGAGTGCACTACCGCTGCGCCACTCGTGATTTCCTAAGACGTCCCACCCCTCCTACCCCTATGTGCAACTAGTGTTTTCCTTTTGTAGAAGTAGACTTACCGTGGTGTTATCGATGCTGAAGTATTCCTGTGGATCACCTGCCTCGATCTTGTACATAATCCTCCCTGATTCACCCAAGTCTTTCTCTGACGCGTTCACACGCAGGATCAGTGTTGCTATAGCAACATCTTCACTGATATTGACCGCATACGATACGGGATTAAACACCGGGTTATTGTCGTTGAGGTCACTAATGAAGATGTCGAAGGACACAATCGAGCTGTTTAGAGGTGGACTTCCATGATCTGTTGCATATGCATGGAACTTGTAACTACAAATTTGAACACAGGGATATATTAAGTATTGATGCATAGATGACAGACAGACAGACAGACAGACAGACAGACAGACAGACAGACAGACAGACAGACAGACAGACAGACAGACAGACAGACAGACAGACAGACAGACAGACAGACAGACAGACAGACAGACAGACAGACAGACAGACAGACAGACAGACAGACAGACAGACAGACAGACAGACAGACAGACAGACAGACAGACAGACAGACAGACAGACAGACAGACAGACAGACAGACAGACAGACAGACAGACAGACAGACAGACAGACAGACAGACAGACAGACAGACAGACAGACAGACAGACAGACAGACAGACAGACAGACAGACAGACAGACAGACAGACAGACAGACAGACAGACAGACAGACAGACAGACAGACAGACAGACAGACAGACAGACAGACAGACAGACAGACAGACAGACAGACAGACAGACAGACAGACAGACAGACAGACAGACAGACAGACAGACAGACAGACAGACAGACAGACAGACAGACAGACAGACAGACAGACAGACAGACAGACAGACAGACAGACAGACAGACAGACAGACAGACAGACAGACAGACAGACAGACAGACAGACAGACAGACAGACAGACAGACAGACAGACAGACAGACAGACAGACAGACAGACAGACAGACAGACAGACAGACAGACAGACAGACAGACAGACAGACAGACAGACAGACAGACAGACAGACAGACAGACAGACAGACAGACAGACAGACAGACAGACAGACAGACAGATGGACAGATGGACAGATAGACAGATAGACAGACAATGCTGAAAAACAGACATCGTTCAAGGCAGGTAGTACCTTTTTGTAGTTTCACGGTCCAGCGGTCCTACAGTCGTAATCATTCCTGTTGATAGGTTCATAACAAACGTCCCAGCAGGCTCTGCGTACCCTGTATACGTCACTCGAGTATTGAGCCCGAGGTCTTTGTCGTCAGCAATCAGAAGGTATACGAACGATCCTTTGAGAGAAAATAAACACAGGTTACTTCTTAATGATTAGCTAGGGAATCTAAGGGAACCCATCCGGTTAACATCATATTTGAGTAAATTTTATAAGGTTTCTCTTTTGTTTCGAGGGTTTTTCTCCGGGTTATCCAGTTTTCCACCCTCCGCAAAACTTAAGAAGCCAATTCGATCTATGACTTAGCTGTCCTTTTGTTTAGTGAGCCAAGAGGTTGCTTTAGTGTATCGATAATGTTTTTGAATGTTGATTATAAAAGCCAATGTTTGCAGATGACAAGAGAGGAACCATTATCAACTGAACTAACCTTTAGGTGTATTTTCTTGAATGGTTATCTGTTTTGGAGCATTTGTTATGTTAGGAGCATTATCATTTACGTCTAGCACCGTTATTACTGCCTTAACAGTAGAATTCAATGAAGGCATCCCCCTGTCTCTAGCCGTTATGGTCAACTCGTATCGATCAGTTGTCTCGCGATCAAGGGGGGTGGCTGTCATGATTGTTCCATTGGAATTGATGGAGAAAGAATTTCCGAGGTTTCCTCCTGAAAAAAAGAATAGTAAGATAAAAGAAGGTAAAATAGCAATACCAACAACAACAATAACAACAGCAACAGCAACAGCAACAGCAACAGCAACAGCAACAGCAACAGCAACAGCAACAGCAACAGCAACAGCAACAGCAACAGCAACAGCAACAGCAACAGCAACAGCAACAGCAACAGCAACAGCAACAGCAACAGCAACAGCAACAGCAACAGCAACAGCAAAAACCGCAGCAGCAACAACAGCCACATTAGCATATTAAGAAGTAAAGACCAGTCAATTTTCTAACCAAGAGGTTTTCATTGAGTATTTATAACAACATGTTTGCTTACCAGTAATAGAATAATCGACATGCTTGTTTAGTCCTTCATCTCTATCTCCTGCAGATACCGTCATTACAAGAGTATTATTGACCGCATTCTCTGATACACTACTCGAGTAGATCGCCTCATCAAACACTGGCGCGTTATCATTCACATCAGTAACATTGATTGACAAATGAACCGTAGACGAGAGGGACTGGGGTAGACCACGATCTCTTGCTACTATCTGGAGGGTGTAGTGAGAGGATGTTTCTCGGTCAAGGCTTGAAATAAGTGTTATGACTCCTGAAAGCAAAAACATTCAATAGACCTCTTTAGCTTGGGCGTAATGTTTTCCCATTTCAAACAACGTGGCATTCCCTAAATGTAGTTTCTCTGTTTTAACGGTTTTAACGGTTTTAACGGTCCGACGTGGTGTCTATATTTGGATTTAGCTTATTAGAGGGAAATCTGATCATGAGTGACACTTGAACACCAACCTGTTGTCTCATTGACAGCAAACCGTGTCCCATCTCCCATCAACACGTATCTTATATCACCGTTATGAGCCTCGTCCTCGTCAGTTGCTGTTACCCTTAACAACGTGGTTCCCACAACAGCGCTTTCGGATACAGATACGCTTTGGCTTGAAGTGTTGAACAGAGGAGGGTTGTCGTTATCGTCCTCTACTACCACCACAACTAGCGTAAAAAACATAAACGTATTAACATATTGCTGCCTTAACCCTGCAACTGTGCATGTGACTGGAAAGAAAAAAGGATGACACTCATCCAAGCAGGGTATTCCCCTACACACCCCTAAGAACCATTCCGTTGCTTATCGTGTCCCATTAGAATTTTTTTGGCTGGGCGTAATGTTTTCCCATTTCAGACCACATGTCATTGCAATATCGTTGCACATGACAAGACACATGAATATGGATACAACTCAAACAAAGAATCTAGTCCTAAAGGTCTATATACCCCTTTCAGGTGACGTCAAAGCAGCTCAATGTGGAGAACAAAACAAAGGAATTTCAATCTCCTGAGAATTGGAAATTATTGCCTTGTCCTCTAAATTGAGCTGAATTCCGGCCGACGTGCTGCAAGGGGTCCGTAACTGGGTGTCAAGGAAGGTAGTACCTGTGCAGTTAACTGTCATGGAAGACTGATCGTAATTATAGGCCATAACTGTCAAGGTGTAATGTGATTGGTTCTCCCTGTCCAATGAGCGTGCGGTGTTGATGTCACCAGTCTCGTTATTCACAGCAAATGAATCGCTTACTAGACTGTAGTATGTCTTCTGGTTGATGCCATGATCTTTATCTACAACAGTTATCTGAAAGTGGAAAGAAAATTTAGAGTATAAAATGTGCATTCGTGTACGAGCAAACTCATTGTCAATCCTTTTTTCTTCGATCGCGATAATAATAATGATGATGATACATAGAAATGATGATGATGAATATGATGATGATAATGATGATGATCAATATGATGATGATGATGATAATGATGATGATGAATATAATGATGATAATGATGATGATCAATATGATGATGATGATAATGATGATGATAATGATGATGATGAATATAATGATGATAATGATGATGATCAATATGATAATGATGAACATGAAGCTATTGATAGTACATTATGATGATGATGATGATTTTGGTGATTTTGATTAAGGTAATGGAAATGATGATGATGGTATATCATGATGATATTGATGATGATGGTGGTGGTGGTGGTGATGATGATGATGGTGCCTGATATTGATGGAGGTGGGTGATGATGATGATGGTGGTGGTGATGGTGGTGGCGCATTATGATGGTGGTGCAGGGATGATGATAATGACGATGATGATGAAATACCTTAGTAACAATCTGTCCAGTAGGCAGGTTTTCTTTTATCTTGACAGTCAACCCATTGTTCACACAGACGGGTTTGTTGTCATTGGCATCGATAACATCAATCAACACCATGACAATAGTTCTTCTTGGTGATACACCACCTACAAAACATATAGGCACACGATGCAGACAACAACAAAATAGCCCAAATAATCAAGCCATTTCATAGTTTCAGGAATTAGGTATTAGAATTTGGGATTTGTTTCAGCCATGAGGTGCACTTTATTTGGAGCCTTGCTCTGTTGTGCTGTCCCTCACCTTTTTTGTCTTATAATTATTATACATGTTCCTTGTATTATTGTCTTTATTAATATTTTTGATTTAGATTTTGCTTTTTAGATTTTATACATTTTTAAGGTGGAAGTTATGTAAATAAATAAATAAACAAATAAACAGACGAACGAACGAACGAACGAACGTCGAACGAACGTCGAACGAACGAACGAACTAACGAACGAACGAACGAACGAACGAACGAACGAACGAACGAACGAACGAACGAACGAACGAACGAACGAACGAACGAACGAACGAACGAACGAACGAACGAACGAACGAACGAACGAACGAACGAACGAACGAACGAACGAACGAACGAACGAACGAACGAACGAACGAACGAACGAATGAATAAAGATATACTTGTCAACATACCATCAATAGCAGCCACAGTAAGTTCATATCTGTTGATTGTTTCATAGTCCAATGGTCCTGCTGTGCTGATTTGACCAGTCATCTTATCGATGACAAACACCTCTCCTGTATTACCACTCACTATTCTGTAAGATATGTTCGCGTTACGACCACTATCTCTGTCACTAGATGAAACCTGTTTATTTTATGATAAATCATGTGTTATCTTTTATCTGTTGTTTAAAGGTTGGCGACAGTTTCAGAAGTCAAGTCAAGTCACGTGACTGACCACAAGTTTTGTTAAGTTCACCGCAAAGAGAATGTTTCAATATACCTCTTTACCTTGGGCGTAATGTTTTCTATTTCAGACCCCGTGTCATTCCCTAGAGTATCGATCATTTCTTTGTTTAACGGTTGCACATGAGAAGACACATGAATATGGATAAAACTCAAACAAATAATCTTATTCTCAAGACCATGTGTCATTCCCTAGAGTATCGATTATTTCTTTAACGGTTGCGCATGAGAAGACACATGAATATGGATACAGCTCAAACAAAGAATCTTATTCTCAAGAGAATGACTTGTGGTCTTAAATGGAAAACATTACACCCAAGCAAAAAAGGTTTGATTAGGGCCCTCTAGGAACACTTGATAAACTATTCTTGACAAAACCTTTAGTATGCTCCTTTCCGTAGTCTTCCCACAATCCCTTATGATCCCAGCACGAGCTCGAGGTCAGGGTAAAATTTGCATATTTTTTATACATTTTTATGCAAATTTTACCCTGACCTCGACCTCGCGCTAGGATCATAAGGGATTGTGGGAAGACTACGTAAAGGAGCATAAATAGCTTGACTAACAAGCCTGCTTTACTAAGCAAGTATATTATTTGTTTAATGTGTCTGTCTGTCCTACCTTAATGACCTGGTACCCAGGCCCCTTGTCTTCCGCAACCTTTGCCGTGTAGTTGACTTGGTCAAAGATGGGAGAGTTATCATTTTGATCAGCAACATGGATGGTCACAGTAGTGATGCTAGACATGGGTTTCCATGGATCCTGATCAGTTGCCATGACAACCAATGTATAAATGGACTTGGTCTCACGGTCCAGGACGCTGGAAGTACTGACTACACCAGTCACGTTATCGATGCTGAACACATCTAGTACAAGGGGAATAGCGAATAGTATGGTACAGTTGACTACCATAGCATCAATTGATACTCCATGCATGCATTGATATTTATCATATCGTGCTATCACAGTTGTTAAAAACATGCAAAACCCAACATATAGAGGCTTTGCACCATTACGTTTTGGTAGCCATGACAGGAGGCAGAAACAATCTAATCTGGTCTAATATGATTTACACTAGAAAGAATTTAGTTTCCCAGGGGAAAGAGAGTTTAATGTTGTGCAAAGCCTCTATTTTACAATCATCACCCCCCCCCCCCCTCCCCCGCCAAAGGGCTCTTCTGTGAGGTCGCTTCACACGCACATGCGATATAACAATATAACGAAATCGTGGAGACAGGCACCGCGTAGCCGGGGGGGGGGGGGGGGGGGGGCTGGGGGCTGCAGCTCCCCCACTTTTTTTCCTTTTTCCATACTAGTCTCTTATATAGCCCTCCCACTTTTTAGGGTGCTACGCGGTCCCTGATAGAGACTGTACTAACAAAACAAATGTCATCAATGAACATTTCAAATATAATTGCCAGATTGCCAGGCAGTATTTTTTACCTGTAGAGTTGACGATACTGTAACGTATCTGACCACAGAGACAACCATCATCATGAGCATCACCATCAGTAGCTTCGACTTTACCAATCAGAACAGCGAGGCTGGAGTAATCACCCTGAAGATATCGAAGTATATGTGTATTCAGAAATACTAATATTGCAGTCAGATGTAATTGGAATGTAAAAAAAAAGAATGTTTGGTGTTTACAGCGATTTCCCATAACACGCGCGAATTTGTATAATTTGCTGTCACGACGAAGTTGGTGTTGGTGGACGTCAATCACGGCATTTCCACAACATTCTACGTGGTACCTGCCTTGATAACTTTGTGTTTTCCGACAATGCCATGGCAACACTTTGATTGACGTCCACCAAAACCCTCTTTTGTCGCGACGGCGATTCGCGCGTGTGATTTGGAAAGCGCTGTAATATTCAATGATCATGGTGTTTCTCCATGCATCTTTTCTCGACGGAGTTCCAATGTTGTTTTTAACGCAAAAAGAGACGTTTTAGGACCCAGTGACATCAAAGAACCTTATGTCCATACTGTTAGATCTCGACGTATATATTTCATTTTTCATTTCATGGACAATCTGTGCTATACTATATTATAAAAGGCTAGGCAAAATTTGACAATAGTTAATTACCTCGAGAACAGAAAAGTCGTACTGTCTCTTCTTAAAGACAGGACTATTATCGTTGATGTTGATGACGTCTATATTCAGGGAAATTGCTCTGTAAAACGAACATAATATCAGATGAAAACACATATTAACCAACAGAAGGAACCCATATCATTGTCTTTGTGCCCCCTTATACCAGGTTATACTCTAGTCACTTCTAGTAAATGATAAAACGGTTCCAGGGAATTCCGAAAGGGGGAGGGGGCCAATTAATACACATCATCAAGCAGTAATCCTATGCCTTTGTCTTTGTGTTCTCTTATACTGACTGTCACTTCTAGTAAATGGTACAACGGTTCCAGGAAATTTAGTGGGTCCGAGACATTCTTTACAAAATAACGTCAGATAACAGCTAATTAGACCATACCAGGTGATCTTGCTTCTCTCAGGCCAAAGGAATGCGCCAATCAGCGGACATTTCGTTCATAGCTCAAAGTTTCCTAGTTCAAGGTTTTCGGCTGGATTTATAACAGCTTTTACTCGAAAATAAAGAAAATAAAACTCATCCGTGCAAAGATTCGCCAAATACCTTTTAGAAAAAGCATATTTCGTCGGTGTTGGTGGAAAATATTTCATTTTGACAAGAGATAAAAGAAAACACTTGGAAATTTTCGCTATGACAAACAATGCATTGCGCGCCTAGTTTCCAAATCACCTGGTAGCAAAGGCAACGACATAAGCCGCGACCCTACCTTGAAAAAAGGGGTTTCACTAGTCTATTTTTAATCCCAATCCCACTGTAACATTAATTAGTATTCCAGCTCAACACACCTCTCTAAAAGCGTTTTGATTCTCTTTTTGATGTTGAACACATTCATTTAACTGTAATTACCTTGATAGTGGTGGGTTTCCATGGTCAGTCACCAGTAGCGATAGTTTGTATGACTTTTTACCATTGTCATAGTCTAGTGCATTGATAGTATCAACAGCACCAGATGAAGGACGAATGACAAATTTCTAGACAAACGAAAATACAGATGTAAATGACTACTGCTATGGAAATAAGAAAAACTGCGGCAAATAGCGTTACTTTGTAGTTGGTGTTTACTAACAATAGCATTGTGATGTTAATATGTCAATCATGTCACAGCAACCAACTCTATAGAACCACAAATACAACAACATTTACGGCAAATCCGTAGCCATTGCAGAATAGCTGTTATTACAGTTGAGCCCGCAATGAGATATTCTTTTGTTTTAAGCATCGTACAAGTGAGGCTATCGGGTCGATACCATGCTTGTTGTCTCATCTGCATCTCATTTACATGCATGTGTAATAACTGCTATTATAAAAAAGTATTAACGAAATTTATCCTCTTCTATCTTAGGGTGGGGCACACATTCTTTTTCACTGACGTGGAATGTACTGTTTTCTATTTCAGCACCTTACGTACCTTATCAGCACCGCTGACCAGTTGATATTTCAGGCGAGCGTTATCCCCCGTGTCTACGTCATTGCATACCAATGACATCACAGTTGTTCCTTCTGTTGCGTTTTCATGAACACTTGCACTGTATTGGTCTGATAAATATAGGAATTTGTTAATTTGTTTATTTGTTAATAATAGGAAACACACGACGACGAACGATTAGAAGTCGGATCGTTACATGTACGCTTGCAAGTTATTATCTTATTGGGGATAAACTAGGGGTTGGGTTAGTTGGGATATTCTTATTGGGTGGGACGTTGGTGTACTGTATTGTAAAGGGGACTTCGTGTTCTATTATACAACACCTGCTCTATGGGCGAATCTTGAAAATAAAAAAATGAAAAAACCATAAAAAAAGTTATTATTTCTTTTTGTCTACAGAGGTTATATTTTTGAGAACCTCTATTTTTAGAATTCCAAAAAATATATATCATAGATCCCTTGCACGTGACGTCAGAGCAGCTCAATTTGGAGGGCCAAGCAAAATAATTTTAATCTCCTGAGAATTGGAACCTACTGTTTTGCCCTCCAAATTGGGCTGCATTCCAACGTGCTGCAATATATATATATATAGACTAAATGTTGGTACGTTTACTGTGTGATTCTTTTGACTGGGACGTATCTATTCCGTCTTGTCGTGTGCTTCGTCGTCGATGCTTAAGTTCCCTACTAAAACCCCTAATATGCAAGGATGTGGCTGTCGGCAAGCAATAGTATTCACTAGTTTACTTTTATTCGAATTTCCTTGCTCTTGATGAAATTTTAATATGGAAGAGGGAAAACCAATGCCTGTGGTAAAGGGTTCCAGAGGGCCTTAAGTCTGATGTCAATGTATAAGCTAAGGGGGTAATGTATCATGGGAATCATATAATTACCTTGTGAGCAGTGAGGCTGGTTATCATTGACGTCATCTACAACCACTTTTACCTGGAAATAAATACGAGGGAGATAAAAATGTAGAAAGTAAAAAAGAAAGAAATACAAGGAAAACAGGTAGCCCATGCATCACAGGATAGCTAGTTAAGCAATCTTGCGTATCACATGAACAAAGCAGTACTTACAGTTGTAGTGGAGTTCAATAAATGATTTTTGTCATCTAATGCCATTATCTGCAAATAATAGAAGATGAATGAATAAATGACGAATGAAAAATGGATGAATAGATGAACGAATGAAAAATTGATGGATGGATGGATGAAAAGAAAAGGATAAGAAAGGAAAGGAAAGGAAAGGGTTTGTTCATGACAATCAAATGTCTATTTTTACGTCATAAGTAACCCATTCAAAGTTCCTTGCGCCATCTTGAAAGGTAGTCGTGCCTTTGCATCGAAGCGAGACATGAGGTGATCTTGCAATGATGAGACCTTTTTTAACACTTCAGAAAATTATTCACATGTTTCTGTCATTGCAGGGTCACCTCATGTCTCGCTTCGATGGCGCAGGAAACTAAGAAGAGACCATTGTTATCTGACTCACTTGCAGAGTGAATGCTGTCTCATTTCGAGGTGGATCCCTGTCAATAACACTTCTAATATAAATGACTCCACTTCGTCTACCAATCAGAAACCTTGACAGTTCATTCCCACCAGTAATGACATACACTATATCTTGATCTACATCCGGGTCTTTAGCCTCGACCTGAATCACTTTGGCGCCAACAGCAATAGATTCGTTGATTGTGACATTGTATGATGGATAGGTGAAGACAGGAGCGTTGTCATTGGCATCCTGTTTAAAGTAAAAGGGAAATTATATATGTAGCGGTTTGCCTCTCCCCTCCGGGATCTCGGATCGATGTCTACACTTGGCATCACATGCGAATAGAGTTTGTTACGTCTCTCCCTTGATTCGGGGTTTTTTTCTGGGTCTCCGGTTTTCTTAAGCTTCCTTCCACAAAACCAAAACCTATAAATTCTAATTTGATCTAAGAGTTATCCGTGCCCTGACTTTGATCAGGCCAGATGTTGTTTCAGGGTTTGATCTGTGAGTTAGCCATGCCCTGACTTTGATCAGCCCAGAGGTTGTTTCAGGGTTGGATCTGTGAGCTGTGATCTGCGTGCCCTGACTTAGATCAGCCCAGAGGATGTATCAGGGTTCATCAATATGTGTTTGGTTTTTCTTACCTGCACATGGATATATACAGTAGCAGTGTTATTGAAAACGTTGCCCATTGTGCCATTACCATTCATGTCCTCCACGACAACAGTCAAGTTGTACAAATTTTTTTCTTCCCTGTCAAGTTCTTTTGCAGTTGTTATGATGCCTGTTTGATGGTCGACGGAAAACCTACTTGCATCAATACCGGGTTTGATGTCGTAGCGTAGCTCTGCATTGATTCCCTTAAATAATTAAAAAGGTCGTTAGTTTGCCAACTAAATTTGAGTGACGTTGGCTGGTTGCGTCTAAGAGTAAATTATGGTGTACTGAAACGAACAATTGAGCATTTTCTTGTTTCGTTGCAATATACAAGTAATAATCCTCTCTGGTTCCTAAGACTTGAGCGCAGTGCCTGATGGTATTTTGTGATCCCCGAGTCAAGGGAGGACTGGGAGTTACGGTCTTAGGAGTTGTGTTCAATAAGTTATGGACTCCTTCGCCTTTTAGAAAGGATTGGGTGGCGTAGCGATGAGTGCAATCACCTCTCACCTTCGGGGTCCCAGAATCTATTCCTGCACTCGGCATGACATGTTAATAGACTTTATTAGGTCACTCCCTTGATTCGAGGGTTTTCTTCCGTGTTCTCAGGGTTTCCTCCCCCCCCCCCCCCCCCCCCCCCCCCCCCGCAAAACCCAACACGCTAAACTCCATTACCTGGTCCTTGTCTGTTGCTTCTACTTTCAACACACTCGTTCCCGGTGCTAAGTTC